>CALNXI010000103.1:423413-450262 GCA_942486025.1 Porites evermanni | reverse complement strand
GAGCAGGGGGGGGGTGGGCGAGGGTGGATGGAAGGGGGTGGGGGAAGGGGAGGATGGGTGTGAGTGTGGTGTGGGGGCGGGAGGGCGAGAGTGCGGTGGAGGTTGGGGTTGAGGGCGGGTTGGGGGGGCGGGGGGAAGGGGAGCTGGTGTGGGCGATGTTTGAAGGAGTGGGCCGGGGCGGATTGGGTTGTTGTACGTTATGTATCCCGATTGCCAAGATTTTTTTATTCGATTTTTAAAGCGTTTTAATTATTGATTCCTCAGAGACATTTTGGCAATTCATTCCCGGCGATTCAAGTTTCTAATTAACACAATCTTTTTATGTCTCTCTTTTTTTCTTCACTGACCAAATTTTGAAATTAAAACAGTAAACTGATCCTTACGGGAGGAAGTGCATGGCCTATTATCTCAAATATCCCCCAAAAAGTGATCACGAGTAGATTATATATACGAGTAGTCCCCATTCTTCCTCAGGAATAGTAGAGCGAGCGAAACGCGAGTGCGCATGAAAATCACCCCACGAGAGAAAGGCGAAACGCGGCGGGGGACAAGGCAGCTTGAAAAGTCAAAACGTTGTCCAGTCCTTGAATGAGACGATGTGAAAATAGGACTGTTTAGCCTCCTCTCAGGATATTGAAATAGCTAAAAGTATAAAACTCACATTACTGTTAGTTATCAAAGAAAAAGTGTTAGTAGTATTTCGTGCCATTTCCGAACACTTAAACATCAAAATTTCACCGCGGAAGTAGCCCTCGGACCCCTTCTTAGTACGATCACCTTTATACCTCGGATTGCAAGTTCTGCTTCCTGGTCCCTGGCATAACCCACAGCCAGGAGACTAAGAACCACGATAAACAACAGGCTTTTCATCTTTCACTCTTCTTTGCCAAGAGAATGGTATTAATAGAAACTGAAAACCAAAATAAAAAATGTCATATTAAATCTGCAAACTGAGCTGGTCGCACTTTGTGAAAATTATAATTTGCAAGACATCAACCGACGTTTTCAAAGTTTTAAGGCAGCTGTGCCTTCAGATTTCACCAAGAAAGATTATTACGATTAGTGCTCTCTGATGAAATTTGTATTATATCGTCTTCATAAACCTACAAGGACATTTTCTGAATGGGTGAAGGCACTAAGAAATGTTTTCAGCAGAGAATTGACCTAAGAAAAGCAGCTCCTCGTTACATAGTACCTTTCAAACGTGGTCTATCACAAAACAAACTGTCTCATCAAACTGAAAACTTCTAAAAAGGTGACTGCGATAAAACGCTCTCATCTGAAACTGTCTTAGAAGGATTGACGATTTTTAGATGAAAATCTTTATTACGTCTCATGGAAACCAAGAATCAAGGATTTTTACCAAGGAAAAAGAACGACCAATGCATTGATCGCGAACGGGTTAAAACGTTCTAATTTGAGTTTTTCACAGGACAATGCCTTAGCAAAATTAATCTTAACATCTTAATTCTTAACTCAAGACAAAGGCAAGCCTATTAGTAGAATTCAGTGTTGGGAACCAAAAATATCATCGTTCACGTACGAAAAACTAAACATTATACACGTTTTAAAAATAATTTAATAGCCTAAAGAACAACCAACCATACCACTTAACAAAGAATTCATGGTAAATATCGAGCAGAAAAATCAAACAAAATTAGTTCATTGACGAGGTCACGAATTTATATTTCTTTCTTTTTTATATTCTCAAAGAAAAACGATGATGAAGTTTTACGAAACCTTGGCCATTTAGTTTTAGGGTGGCGACTTATAATTGTGTACTAAATCAAGAACATATAAAAATCAGGGGCACCCAACGTCAATTTTCGGAAATATCTGTTCGGAAGACGATTTGAGATCTAGAATTTTCGGAATATTTGTTGTAAAATTTCTTGCTTGCATGCCTCTCCTAGGATTTTCGAACATCTAAAAAATGGTATAATTGCCCGTTTTTAACGGATTTTTACCCTAAAAAGGTCACTTAGAATTTTCGGGAACCTTTTTTCTGGCGGAAATTTTCGAAAAGGTAAGCTTTCATCCCTATAATTTTCGGATCACTAGACTTTCAGCTAGGAAATCCGAACAGATGAAAAATTTTTAGGGGATAAAAATATGCCTATATCTACCATTTAAATATTAAAATACGTTCAACAATGTTATGTTTAAGTGGTTTTGAACTATATTCTCGTTGGGTGCCCTGGAAAATCTCAGGTGGTACTTAAAATCTAGTATACCGATTCACTTACCCAATGAGTTAACGCTGAAGAAGATACTACAAGTTTATGACTTGTACCTGCTTTCTTGCCTATATTTATATGGTCATTTAACAAATCAAATAACCTCTATTCAAGAATTTTGCTAAGAAACGTTTATACTTCAGTAACAATGTAAATTGAAGGATCAAATTTAACGTATTCGATACAGAAACTAGCTGAACATTCTTTCTAGGATTTGTTTACAAATCGACTTTTACTAGTTAAACTTGACAACTGTTTTGACTGTGAAATTTAACCGGCATCAAAGCCATTGGGAATTCACATTTTTACAAAGTTTTTAAAAAACTTTACTATTACTAGTAAAAATTTTTTTTTCAAAATTCTTTAACAGTGAAAAATATTTTTCATTGATTTTCTTAATGGGTAAAAAAGGCTTGACCTTTTAGCGAGATTTTCATTTACTAGTATATAAATTACATTTACCAATAGATGGTAAAACGGGCGAAAAGGGCTTGACCTTTTAGCGAGATTTTCATTTACTAGTATCTTGACACTATGTACTAGTAAATTGTGGCATAGGCAAAAAGGTTTGACCTTTTAGCGAGATTTTCATTTACTAGTATCTTGATACTAATTACTAGTAAATGGTGGAATGGGCGAAAAAGGCTTTATCTTTTAGCGAGATTTTCATTTACTAGGTTTGACCTTTTAGCGAGATTTTGATTTACTAGTATCTTGACTCCATTTACTAGTAAATGGTGGAACCGGCGAAAAAAGCTTTACCTTTTAGCGAGATTTTCATTTACTAGTATCTTGATACTAATTACTGGTAAATTTTGGAATGGGTGAAAAAGGTTTGACCTTTCAGCCAGATTTTCATTTGCTGGTATCTTCACACTATTTACTAGTAAATTGTGAAACGGGGGAAAAAGTCGTGACTTTTTAGCGAGATTCTCATTTATTAGTATCTTAACACTATTTACTAGTAAATGGTGGAATAAGCAAAAAACGCTTGACCTTTTAGCGACATTTTCATTTACTAGTATCTTGACACTAATTACTAGTAAATGGTGGAACGGGCCAAAAAGGCTTGACTTGTTAGCGAGATTTTCATTTACTAGTATATAAATTACATTTACTAATAAATGGTAAAACGGGCCAAAAAGGCTTGACTTTTTAGCGAGATTTTCATTTACTAGTATATAAATTACATTTACTAATAAATGGTAAAACGGGCCAAAAAGGCTTGACTTTTTAGCGAGATTTTCATTTACTAGTATCTTCACACTATTTACTAGTAAATTGTGGAAGGGGCGAAAAAGTCGTGACCTTTTAGCGAATTCTCATTTACTAGTAAATGGTGGAACGGGCCAAAAAGGCTTGACTTGTTAGCGAGATTTTCATTTACTGGTATCTCTTCGCTATTTACTAGTAAATGGTGGAACGGGCGAAAAGTGCATGAGTCCCCCCTTCCCCCCCCCGCTCAACCCGGTGGCAGGAAACAAGAAATGCCCAGTCTGAACTGGGTTAATATTGTTTTGAGTATATATTCTTTTTAAATTTTGGGTTTTTCATTTATTTACTTAATATTTATTCACTAGAGAACCATACTTTGCTTATATAACAACAAACTTTTATAAGGAACCAAGGCCTGAACAAAAATAGGGGATTTACAAGAGTTCAATGTCCTCCGATGGAATTTCATCGCCCGGAACAACAATATTGTGAGTGCTATCGACATCATCGAAAGAAATCGTATTCTGCTTGGTCTGCTTGTTGTAATTTATAATAGTTCCCACGAACCTCCCCTCCCAGTTCCCGTCTGCATCAGCTGTTTCTACGTTCACTCGTCTATTTATCAGCAAGCCGTTGTCTGTTGAAAAGAAAAACACACAAACCACCATCAAATGAATTAACAAAAATGAATGCCTAACTGCAGATTATGCCTTGTGCCCTCGCGGTTATAGCTACAGCAAATTTTAACAGAACGAAAGTTATCTATTTCCATCGTAACACATTGCTGAGCAATGGATTAGAAGCACTCCATGGCATGGGTAATCGTATACAAATTATCCAATGCACTATAGACATAGGTGCGGAGCCCAATTATTTAGCTGACATGCCTAAATTCCCCACTTCTTGATTTTCGATGATAAAGAAATTCCATTTATATGTCTCCATCGCTACTTTCTCACTCAATACGTTCTTAAATTTAGTTTTATATAAGGACAACCAGTTTCCCTCGTTAGATCACTATAATTGACAGTAACAAATCCAAATAAACAATCTTACCTTTTCTTTTTTTTTTTTTCGCTTGGTTTTTAAAGCGTCTGGTAGACCTGGAAAAAAAGCATTGATTTCATTTAGTTTAGGACACATTAGACGCCACTGTGTGCTTTCTTACTGATTTTCTAAATCTTACAATCTTATCATAACAGTAAATTTCATGTCTAATAGTTTTCTTGGAATAATTAAAATGTCCGTTATTTGGCAGCAATCCATTTATTTAGCCATTCATGACAATGTCATATTCCCCCGGCTTTCCAGGTAGGTGAATTGTCCATGTGTACTTCGTGCCAACAAGTTGTAAGCAACAATAAGATAATAAATTTCTTGACTTGTCTTGTGTAAAAGTCCTTTCATCTAAATCCTGAATTCAACTTTACAGTAATCCCAATAGCACTGAAAAGTAACTAATTTTAGCAATAACTACGTACTTTTGACTTCGTCTTTGAAGTAGCATGATCCTATTGCTCCTTATCCATGAGAGTAAAAGCAGTTGTAAACATGCCTAATAAACAGGAAATTGAAATGTTTTAAACTCTAAAATAGATTTAAAAGAGAATGTGACGCCTTTCCTCATTCTCTGTCTGTAGATGAAGCTTTTCTGGCCTTTTCCAACAGAGCAAATGAAGATAATTAAAAATTTCCAGTGATGTTGGCGTGTACAGATGGAAGTGTACAAATTTTTTGTTTTAGCATATCAATGAAAAATCAGTGCTTACGTAAATGCCTCTCTCTGGTCCACTATTCCTTCCAGGCCTTTGCTTTCTTCCAGGAGGAATTAGTTATCAATGGTGCTCCCTCTCTTAATTTTTTATCAGTTATGAAAGCTGCCGCACTGCTGACGTGCTTTTGACCCGCCAAAACGTCGAAAAGCAGGAGAACTTCTTCCTTCTTCTTTACAGCTTCTATTTTCGACGCCAGGTGCTGGAAGGTTGTTATCTCATCTTTATTTGAGCAGACAGAGTGGCTTACCCTCTTGTATGAACGTGACCAATGTACCTGAAAACAAAACAAAACCAAAAAAAAAATTGGTTTGTTTGTTTGTTCTTTACGTTTTTTTTTTTTCGTTTCTTTCTCCGAGGAAAAATACAATTCATTTGTTTATTAATAAATGCTAGTGAACTTCTGATTGGAAGTAGACAATTCGACTATGATGGAGCTAACTGAAGATACCCTAGTCCTTCAAAATTGCCTAACGAAAATAATATAACATAATTATATGTTTGTTGGACATTGACCACAATTTTGTACTTATTTTATTTTTGCATTAACATTGTTGTGGCAATGATATATGTTTGGAATGTCTAAAATTAAATTTTATGTTTACACGTTATCTCGGGCGTGTCAGACCGGTGAAGGGAAAACAAAGTTGATTTGGGTTTCAATGAAACTAATAAAGTTCACCTTACACCCACGAAGAATTTTACTCGTCATATCCTTTCCGAGGGACGCTTCGAGTCCGTTATCTTCGGCGTCAGAAAAATCAACCGTAATCACTTCGATCCTTTCTCCATTGTTAAAATCTTCATATTGTTGGTTGACTGAGGAGAAATTTTCACTAAAAACTTTCCCATGGGGTTCGCCATTCTGTTTGTTTAAAAGACATCGTGCTACGGGAGTCCCTGCATGAAGAGAGAGAACGTGAAATGAATTACGCTTATATTTCCAACATTACAGTTATACCTATATGCATTTGTCGCTTGGCCATTCACTTTTTTCACATAGGCCAGAATGCACCGTGTTTACCGCCCCCCCCCCCCCCACAATTTTGCATACCCATTGTCTTCAATTTTTATTTGGGAGGACTGTAATACCCAGGAAAAATTGAAAAAAATGGTCTTGCAAAATTTGGGGGGAGGGGAGGGTAACAAGATGCATTATGATCTATGTGAAATGGTGGATTTAACTGTTACAGTGTATAGTTTTTTCGAGTGTAAGGTAATATATTTTTTGTCATAATGGTATGCAAACTAAGAGAATATCAGCCTTATATGTATCTGGTTAGTTATCGTTTCTTGTCAGCAACAACAACAACTTTATTCCAATCTACTAAAAAAGCAACGCAATAATAGTTTTGACACGCATTAAGAAATAACAAATAAATGTCATTTCAATGCAAAAGCACGGTTACCGCCTTGTATACCCGAAGATGTAGCTATAAGTATACTCACACTGCAATGTGTCGAGGTCAAACGTCACTACATTAATCGAGTATGGCATGTAGCTATTCCCAGTAAACCTCAAATCGACGTTCAAATGTTCAGCTGAAGCAAACAAACGGGCCTGGTGGGGATTCATAAAGAAAGCAGCTCGAAAGTTTCCAGAAAATATGAAGGGTGTTTTCCTCATAGGATAGGGAAGCGAGAGACCTTTGATTCTCTCTGCCATTTTTGCATTCGTGGACTCGTCCGTTGAAAATTACAAATAGTTATAGACATATACCAATATTCTGAAAGTCTTTTTTGGAACGAAAATGACAACAACAACAACAACAACAAAACTTGAACAATGAAATTGGCCGGGAGAGGTGGGGCAGTTTGGTTTTAGTTATTTGAATAAAGAAAGAAGTGAATGAATAGATAAGTTTGCTTTTATTAGAAGTTTGTCAAAAAATTAACGCATCCTTTTTCTTGGGATAGCTTGGACAGTCTAAAAAAATGATAATAATAAGTTGCGTCATTGCTCAGAGTTTTATAAATGTGGAGACTGTCTGGCTTTTCATCTGCCTTTTCATAGTCTGTAAAATAGACTATTTTCGAAGGGGTTTCAAATTAGGTTTATTTTGTTTTATTTTATTTTATTTTTTTCAATTTTTTCTTTGAAATTGTGTAATGATAATTTACTTCTTAAACTTTTAAAGCTTTTTTTTTTTTTTAAAGAGATATACCTCATTTTTATGCGATCATATAATTTAATTTATATTAAATCAAAATGTTAAAAATATATTAGCGGAGAAATTATTTGAATGGTAAGTCTGCCAGAGTATTTGCCAGTCATATCTGTCATATCCCGGGTTAAAAAGAAAACCCCGTTTATCATGTCAGAATTTGCTAAACCTTATAGTTGTACTTAAATGCTTTGTGTAACGGCTGTCCACCTCTTGTTGGATTTCTTTTCAAAAATTGATGATTTTACTCATCAAGTGAACTTCTCCGTCAACACTTCTAGAACCTTTTAAAGCGACATTTCTCACCCTCCTTACTTTATCTATATTGGCAGCAACAATACTTCTTTCGACAGGAACATAAGACATACCGTGTCCTGTAAGTTCAATCAAAAAACAGTTCGTCACCTAGGCAGGTAAGTGTTCTAAAGGGTCCAGTAACTAAAGTACTTTATAAAGGTGTTTGGGTTCAAATACCTACAGGTATAATTCGTATAGGGTACCTTTCTGTAGATCCTTTGCCTTTTTGGAAGGGTCCAACAGTACTGCCTGTTGTAAATCTTTGACAACAGAGATCGGCAACTTTCGGGGACTTGGCTTGGCGTGGCTGTGACAAGGGGTTGCCTCTTGGAGAGTTAATTTTCCCACCCATCTTCTACCGTCATCTCCCGCTTTAGGCTTGACATGAACTGGTATGTTCACCGGACATTGCTCTGACTTTTGAAGACCGTGAGTGTTCTTATGAACCCTACAACGATTTATCCTTTGTGATGTGGAAATAGTGTAATCCCAATTTGGAGCTTAGCAGACTTTAACTACCGCACAGCCAAATCGTCTTACTATTACCTCCGTCTTCTGGCCATCCACGTCTATAACTTGAGGTGACGAGTGGCTTTGAGAGGACGAAAGTTCGCAGTCCTTAACTAACATGTCCAAGTTATTGTCTCCGTTCTGAAATTTGTTTACGTCCTCACAAAACACAAATTTTTCGGGGGAGATGCCGAAGCCAGGATACATATAGTCATCCTCTGATTCCATTGTTCTCCAGTTTGTTTCCCTCGGCATCTACTACTTTCGCCTCTACCAGTCTTCCCTGTTGCTGCTTCGTCGTAGGGACCCTTCACGAAAATGTCTATCGGGGTTTTCAGGAAATTATTTCCTTTATCCGAAAGTATGTATTTTCTATATATTCTTGTGACTCCATGAAACCTATTTTCTGTGAACATTAAATCCAAAACTTCCTTTCCAACGGCTTGACGCAAGATTCTGCTCCATTCAGCAATGCTCTTCCCGATCCCTTTTCCGAATGATTGAGACTCGTGAGACAATATCCGCATTCCGCCGTCTTTAGAAGCTGTTGCCGATCCTCTCAGCCAGTTAATTATCTAAAATAGATCGAAAAGTGGATTTAAACATAATAAACGTAAGCAACGTATAGAAATATTTGCTGGTTTGCCAGTTTTTGTTAGTTTGTTAGTTTGATTTGTTTTTCTTTTTTATGGAGGCATATGACATGAAGCAGGGAGTATCCGTTGTTACTCAGACAAATTGAATAAGAATTGAATAAGAAATTGTGGATTATCTTTTGTTTGTACTGACAACATATCATAAAGGCCTTAAATTATCGGTTCAAGGGCGCTTAATTAAGACAGCTAACTACTTGTCCATTTTGTAATTTATGAATGCCTGCCTATTCACATGAATTGCTTAAGAGTTTCTTACTTATGCAGACACACACACTCTGACGGCGAAGATTCCATATTATTTTTTTAAGGGTTATTAACTGAGATGACCCCTTTTCACTCACCTTTGTGTCACTGCTGTGTTCTCTGAGTTCACGAATCACCCCTAGCAGCAACAGGAAATCATCTTTGACGTTGTAATCATTGTCTACGTTTGAATCACATGACTCACAGCAAGTTTCCTTGTATTCTAGTTGCAGGTCTGGTTCTTCTCCAAACCTACCCGTAAGAAAGGCCCTCATGTATTCACCCGTCAATGTGCAGTAAACATATCTAAATGATTTAAACCAAAAAATAAGGTTATAATAGCTACCCTTCCCGAATACTTATTTATTTATAAGAAAAAAAGACGTGTTTGGATACGCAACTGATTAATTTCCAATGAAACACCTTATGACCCACAAAGGAGACTTTCGTTTGGTTTAAAAAAATTAATATTAATATTTGAAATAAAAGTCCCATATCTATATGTGCCAAAGATCTAATAATTCATTCTTCTTCGTCAATAGAAACTCCTATTTTAAAGGTAATCTAGCTTACCTCCACGATTCTGCATATTGACGTATGATTTGCTCTTTTTCTACTGAATCCACGCCTCTGAGCCACGTTATGAGGCGCCGATCATCTCTGAACTCGTTACAATAGATTATACCTGTTCAGACGTAAAAAAAACTATATATAAAAGCAATAGTTGAACAAATAGACTGTTGAGGGCGGGTGGTGTACGGTCACGTGATTACCAAATTTTCTGGGATGGGTAGATTTTCTTACCCATGGTGTTTCGCACGCCAGAACTCCGCTATTTGTTGTACTGATATTTACATATTAACTTCGCCAAGGCTTAGAGCTAATGGCTCATCGAATCCTCACATGATCCATGGCGGTAAGCTCTTTATTTATTTAAGTCCAGCAAGTGAAAGATAGGCGTTCTTATGAACAGGGTAAAAGCTTGTGGCCTCATACATGTAATTTCTGCGTCCTATATTTGTACCTTAGCGGCTTTTTGCTTTTTTCTTCGAATCTCAAGATTGTTTCAAAATAGCCGTCAAAGCTTACCATTAGCAATTTCCCCATTCCGTCCTGCTCGGCCGAACTCCTGTATCCATCCAGTAAGGGTTCTTGGACATCCAATCCTGCACACCAGATTTACGTGGTCATCGTGCGTCCCTACTTGGTACGCTTCGGACGCTATGAGAAACTCTTCTCGAGATTCCTGTAAGAAAATTACTGACCATCAGCTAAGAATGATGGTCCTCTTCTATTTTTTTCGCACCATGATATCTCCATGTTAGAAAACAAGACAATTGAGAGCGCTTTTTATATTATAACAGTATGGCTAATTGACCTTATTTTAAATGGTTNGGGAAGTGGGGGGAAGAGTGCAAACCCATCCGTCGCGCACAGTAGTAGTAGTGGTAGTGGTAGTGGCAGTGGCAGTGGCAGTGGCAGTGGCAGTGGCAGTGGTAGTCGCAGTCGCAGTTACAGTCGCAGTCGCAGTAGTAGTAGTACTAGTAGTAGTAGTAGTAGTAGTAGTAGTAGTAGTGGTGGTGGTGGTGGTGGTGGTGGTGGTGGTGGTGGTGGTAGTAGTAGTAGTAGTAGTAGTGGTTTTTGTTGTTGTTATTTCTTGCTAATTGAGTAGGGGTGTTGTTTCACAAATCACACCTGAACTTGGACATTGTCTGTAGTTTCTCTTCTTCGTTCATTCCTTTGCCATGGTACTTTAGGCAAGTCTGCTTTAGTTCTTCGACCATACAAGTGGGTGCCTCCTTTACGTTCACCACGAAATCCATAAAGACAATACAGTACTGACCGTCGGCCATGTCGATAATCTTTTCAAGTACCTTTTTCCATTTTGAAGGTGGCGCTAAACAAATCCAACATAAGTAAAATAAACCAAAAAAAATGAAAGATTTGCCTGCCTCTAAAATCCAATTTTATAGGAGTTGGTCAACGCTTTATACCCGCATCTTTAAGTATATCGCAAATACTCAGTGCAAAAGCAATAAATCAATTGGTGTGACAACTTTTAGGGAAATAAAACGTTGTTCCCACCTGAACACGAAATCAAGCCTAGAACTGTAATTTCAGTCAAATTAGTTCCTTATTTGAACAGATCATATTTTTTTTTGTTTTAACTTCCCTTTTCCTGTCCTAAATAATTAAAGCGAACATAACAATATAAAAAATCCCAACTGACAAAAGACAAATTTGTTAGCTATTTTAAAAAAGCCCACGACTGCCCACTGAACGACTTTAAAAAATCAAGCTGGCGTTTTAACCGTCCAGCCAAGCTGCCTCGATAATTACCGTTTTTGTTTAATGTTTTGTCTCCTTTCGGCTCTTTTGAGGTGGATTGGATCTCTGTGCGTTCTCTGCATTTGTCCTGGTTAGATTTCCTGTCATCATCCTCCGCCAAACCCGTTTTCTTTTTTTTTTCGTTTCGTTGATTTTTCCACTTTGAAGTCATAATCACCAACACATAACTTGATATTGGGCCTGTTTACTGTGGACTTTACTATGACAGAGTTTTTAAGGTAATGTGTTATAGGGGGCGGTCCATTAGAAAACTTATGGGGGGGCGGCCGAAGTACCAAAAAAAATATTCGCGCAAGGGAAAATTAAATGAAAAAACATTCATGCACGCGAATTAATCCTAAAAAATAATCATGCCATGGCCTGATGAAAATTCATACAAGGAATTTCATAACGAAAAAAAATTCCTGCGGCTGGAAAATTAACCCCCCCCCCCCCCCCCCCCTTTTTTAATATACGGCCCCCACCGCCCTTTTTTTTTTGTTCCACAGCAGTGCCTGCAGAGAACTCTTATGTGTTTTGTGGGCGAGATGTTGTTTTGCTCACCCCCCCCCGAAACGACTCACCAGAAAGACACAAAATAAAAAAAATATTCCAAAATTAACCCCCCCCCCCCCCATAACTTTTCTAATGGTCCGTCCCTAAGTTCCTTTATTTGGTCTGCCAGAAGCGTTGCAGTAAGTGCCATTATTGGTGTATCTGGGAACAGTTCATGTAAGCCTATCAACTCAGTGAAGCACTTCCTGAAAAGGCCAAAAGTTACAAATACTTGTAAGGCAAACGCTGGGAAAATAACTGCCAAAGGCAAAAGTAGATGTATCATGACGGGCTGCGGTTTTGCCAACAAGCCTTGGAATCAATATCAAAACTTTATACGGTAAAAATTTACTACATTTACCTGAATTCTCCACTTCTTTGAAATATCATGTGGCATTCATCTATAGCTATTAGGGCAATGTGACGACTCACAGCCAGCATTGAATGGGCAACACCATTTTTTCCATCTACACCCATGAGATACTCTGGTGTACAATAAACCAGTTTGGGGAAGTCCTGTTTCCCAACATTATTCATCAAACGATTGAAATTCTCTCGGATCGGGCACACGGTCCTGGGCCGATGTAAGCGGCGTCCACGCCTTTTTGGCACAGTGATTTTACTTGGGATTCCATTAAGGAGATTGTTGGAGAGATAACAAGTACAAACTTGTCTTTATTCATCAGGGCTGGTACTTGAAAACAGACACTTTTACCGGATGACGTTGGCTGGATTATAAGGCAGTCTTGTCCCATTGAAAAAGCTTTTATTGCCTCCATCTGAAATGACTTAAGATTGGTGACGCCCAATTGAGTGGCATACCCTCGCCATAACGTTTCCTCCATATCGCTCGGTTTCGTTTCGAAAGCGTCCCTAGCAGGTTTTGTAGGTGACGCCTCTGAAGTTACTTCAGAAACATCTTGCTTTGCCGTATTAGTCACCTTTTCTTCTTTCGTTTCCTCCTTAACTTGACCATATTTTCTTGGGGTGTCGTTTAATACGTCTTCGATCTCGGATTCATCCCATTCATCCCATTCAAAGTCTTCCAAGGCGGGCTCATCCCTTTCGATTTTCATTAAACTCTGCCTTGTTTCTTCAGGAATGCCGTAAAAAGACGTACGTTTTTTTAGCCACTCACACACTAACGAGCATTTCGAGTTCTTTGTTGTCTCGTCGAACTCCGTGGCCAACAAAATGCCTTTGTCGTTACCACCCAACGCCTGAGGAACTGAGTGAGTATCGACAATACAAAGGAATCCTCTATTTGATGTTTTCTGGACCTTAAGCAAGGTTATGGCTAAGGGTGAACAGACATAGATGGCGGCTGAGGACTCCTCACTTTCCAATCGGGTTAATACAGCTGCCTGTAAGTTATTTTGATGGTTATTCATCAAAGCAGGATTGCTTAAAAGCATTTCAGTAGCTTGTATGTTATGATTTATAACTCCTGCCGTTTTCATTATGTCAATCCCTTGCTTGACGCTGGTTGACGACGAAACACTCTCTCTTTAAACTCGCGTATTTATAATTAAGTATGAGTACCACTAAGGTACATGAAAGGCTAAGGATCGACATGGGATCGAAGAATAACCAATACCGAATCAGTCCCCCCCATGAACAGCCAAAAGTGTACAGTCCATCATTCATGAATATGGCTGTGAATATTAAGGGGGAAAGGGAGAGAGGGCTTAAAAGAGAGGGGGGGGGGGGCTTCAAAACTTCTTAATTATCCCCCCGAAATGGGGGGAGCTTATTCTCGGAGAGGCCGGGCTTATTAAGACAGAACTTACAAGGAGATTTACTGTGAATAGAACGGGATGAATCTCGTCCCCGGGATTTATTTGTGACCAATACCCCGTAAACGAAAAAGCGACGGGCTCAAGTAAGGAAAATGGATACGGGGGTGGGGGTAACTCTTCCATCGAAGTACTGCGTTGCAGAAATTCTCGCTCAAATACAATGTTTACCTATCCTTTATGTATTAGTGTATGTAGGAGAGGTTTTTTTGTTTGTATATTTTGATTTTCTTGCTTGTTTGCATCTTCCTATCTTTGGAGGGTAAGAGTTGGTAACTCTATTTTGTAGCCCTAGCCCTCAACTAAGCATCTGTGCCTGGGCTTTGTTGAAAAAGTTATTGAAAGTGTAAATAAAAGGAATTTCGCGCTAGTGCCCAGTCCCCTCTCAAACGGTTTTCGCGGAATTTCGTCCCTTTCTTAAAGATTAACTTAAAAGGCCCGGCCACAGAAATGATGTACCTATTATTCTCATCACTATGACGATCACTGCAACTTCCAGAAAGTAATGAAAAGTGGTGCCATTTTGCCAAATAGAATTTTGAGCTAAAAATAGCCTGGATAGGTCACATGATAATTAATGACTGCAACCATAATTCAAAGTTATTGAAGTTACACCCAGGTAGTCTGTCCATAAGTTATTTTACGCTATATTGAAAGCTTAAAAAGTTAAACCACACCCTCCGTTTTTGAGGAATTAAATAGAAGACCCATACCTTAATTTTCTTGAGTATAAGGGATAATTAACAAAATAATTTCAGGGATAAAGGTTTACGGTTGTACATCAATTTTACAGAAAAAAGTCGTTGGGTGCCCCCGTAAATTTGGCTTAATAGGACAGCGTATGGGTTCTCTGAGATATATCCAAAATTACTCCCTTAAGTTAAATGATCATTGGCATTGGTGGATGGTAATGTTGGGTGCGATGACAGCTGAGATACTGACAGCTAAATTAAATTCATTATCCAAAAATACAAACAAATGATTGTCTACAACAAGTTATATCTCCCAACACCTTTATTTCTTTGTTGTTTGGCTCACTGAGTATTGATCATGATCGCTTACTATAATTCTACGTGCAAGACTAGCCGACAATTTCAGTAGCTTCACGGCTGCTGTGGGCCAGACTCATTTCTTCTCCATCTGGCAAACAATAAATCGGGAATTCGAACAGGGTGCGTCATTCCACTTTCCTTTTCCACTTTCGCTGACGTGCAACTGCGCACACTTCTCTATTCCACCACTGTTATTAGGCTCACCCGTATTCCATGCAGAGAAGGTATCGGCCACTGCAGTCCCGTCGAGCCATTCAAAGACGTTGTCGCCGTTGGGTGCTATCATTCCAAGCCGTGGATCACCTTTTCTCTCCATCAGACTCAAAAGGAAGGCGTTCTCCTCGGCTGATTTGATGATTGGTAGGGTTACTCCGAGTTGATTGCATAGGTATAATCCCCGCACAAATGCTTCCTTTGTTTCGGGGAGTATAAAGTAGCACTGATTTCCGTTTTCAACCCAGCCTTCTGGACAAGCTAAACCGAGATACAAAACATAATTTTCGTTATTATAAGTCTTTCTAATGAAATAAGGTTTGGAAAACGACAAACCTTGTCATAAGCATTTTCACATTTTTCGCAGCTGAGAAACTGGGGGAAAGGAGTCGCCCGGGGCGGATTGGGTTGTTGTACGTTATATTTCCCTACTGCCAAGATTTTTTATTCGATTTTTTAAAACGCTTTTAGGAGAAAGAACCCTTCCACTTCAGAAGCTCTTTAATTATTGATTACTCAGAGACATTTTGGCAATTCATTCCCGGCAATTAAAGTTTCTAATTAACAGTAGACTACGAGTAGTCCCCATTTTTCCTCAGGAATAGTTGAGCGAGCGAAACGCGAGCGCACGTGAAAATCACCCCACGCGAGAAAGGCGAGACGCGGAGGGGAGAGAGAACGACCGGGAACAAGGCAGCTTGAAAAGTCAAAACGTTGTCCAGTCCTTGAATAAGACGATGTGAAAATAGGACTGTTTAGCCTCCTCTCAGGATATTGAAATAGCTAAAAGTGTAAAACTTACGTTACTGTTAGTTATCGAAAAAAAATGTTTTGTTAGTCTTTCGTGCCATTTCCGAACACTTAACCATCAAAAATTCACCGTGGGAGTAGCCCTCGGACCCCTTCTTAGTATGATCACCTTTTTTGCCTCCTCGGATTGCAAGTTCTGCTTCCTGGTCCCTGGCATAACCCACAGCCAGGAGACTAAGAACCACGATAAACAACAGGCTTTTCATCTTTCACTCTTCTTTGCCAACACAATGGTATTAATAGAAACTGAAAACCAAAATAAAGAATGTCATAATAAAATCTGCAAAGCTGGTCGCACTTTGTGAAAATTATAATTTGCAAGACATCAACCAACCTTTTCAAAGTTTTAAGGTAGCTGTGCCTTCAGATTTCACCAAGAAAGATTATTACGATTAGTGCTCTCCGATGAAATTTGTATTCATAGACCTACAGGGACATTTTCTGAATGGGTGAAGGCACTAAGAAATGTTTTCAGCAGAGAACTGACCTAAAAAAAGCAGCTCCTCGTTACATAGTACCGTTTCAAACCTACTCCCTTTTTTTGGAACACGGCTCCGCCGCCAAAACTTTAATCTCGCACCCACACAATACCGCCATCTACGCAGGCTATTTCTGAATGGGTGAAGGCACTAAGGAATGTCTTCAGCAGAGAATTGACCTAAAAAAGCAACTCCTCGTGACATGGTACCTTTCAAAAGTGCTCTATCGCAAAACAAACTGTTTCATCCAACCGAAAACTTTTTCAAATGGCGAGCGATAAAACGCTCTCACCTGAAACTAAAGTCTTGGCAATTTAGTTTTAGGGTGGTGACTTATAATTAATTCTCATAACAACTGTACTGAGTTTTACGAATAGTCCTTCACGCACTAGCCTTTATTTTAGCCTTAAGACAAGTTTCGTTTATTCAAACCTCTTCAGTTTGGCTAAAGTTGTTACAATACGTTGTTACATTCAAACGAGCAAACGTGTACGCTCACCCTCAAGCGCGTGCAAGAAGGCGCGCGCAACTGCTTAATCACAATCCATCAATTATTTCACTATTGCTGCTTGCAAATATAATTATATTAACGAAAACCTCCGTAAATACATCATCGATTTCATTGCAAAAATTACAAATGTCTTTTCAAACAGAGCAATTTCAGAACACTCGTCCACTTTACTCAAAGTTATTTACATTGTGTGGGCCACGGCAAAACGTTTCTTTGTAACTACGAAGTGAAATAATCAAACTAAAACCAAACCAAAGTCTCCAGGTGATTAAAAGCAAACGGCCGCCCCCGAGGAAGAACCCAAGACCACACTGAGACCACTACAGGATATCTGGCTCGTAATCGATTATTTCGGTTTTAATTAAGAGGGGAGCTGGGAATGAGGAACGAAACAGTGACGAAAGACATAGAAATATGTACAGCTATAAACTAAAAGATGAATATTTCGTTGCAGGGTACAATATTTTGTTTTACTTGCGTTTTCTGCAGCATTTTGCCACAACAAAAATCAATCCGGTCTGCACCGCCGTGAATAGCTTTACCAGTTGAACAGTGAAATTTTATAAAACATATCCTAAATAGCTTGATATCAAGTTATCATCATCCCGCTAAAGATGAACTAAAAGTTTGATGGCTTTGTAGCGTTTTTGCCGCCGGTTCTTTGAGTTACCACGCGCGTCACACGCGCGGTTCTGGCGTTTGTCCTTTCACCGGCAAACGCATCCCCAGGAGGACGTGAATTGTACTGTATGAGACCCGTAAGTATTCATGAACTCCTTGGAGTGAGACTGACGAACTTGACCTGATATTTCCCAAGATTGAGACTTGTTAGATCACGTCCTTGATTGTTCTTCAATAATCAACTTTTTCAGCTGTTTTGCTTCCGAAAGACGTACCTTGCCGCCGGTCCTTGCTTTTCGCATAAGGATGGCCTGGTTGTGATGACGTGCTTGGCCATAACTCCCTATTTTCTCCTTTTTACTTAAACTGCCATCGCCATGTTCCTTGTTCCATAATTTTCGTTCCAGCGAGACCAACCTTGCGTCGAAACGGTACAAAAAATAGCACAAGAAGCCAATGGTGCACAGGGCAACCAATAGATTGAATATGAACCCGTAGCACAGAGAACAGGAGTTGTTCTTTCCATTCATTGCGGCCGTTTGTGAAGGAATTTGTCTAAAACGAGCGTTCATGACTTTCGATTTTGCGATACAGCAACTGTTATGTAAGTGATACATTTATAAACAGATTAAATTGCATTCCGTAACTACATCCTGCCAAACAGCTGAATCAATAAATACGCGTTTAACCTCTGTTTTAAGATGACATCAACTTCCGATAGAGCCCTTTTGCATGCATAACTTCAATATTCAACGAGAACGACAAGCATATTCGCGAGCATGCTATCCGCGACCGCTATCTGACTTTTCATAAAAGAGAACCGGCCCTCTCCTTATGAATTGACTGTAAAATTCAAGACCTATTAACTGCCACTTCGATTCAGGACTATTGTTACCTTACCATTTTATCATCTGGAAATCTATTTTTCATTTATTTAATTTTATTTTTCTTAAAGTTTTTGTCGATTTTGAGCTGTGCAGTTAGTGTCATTAGTGCAAACAGCTGAAAGGCTACAGATCGTGATTGATAAATGGTTCACCCTTGCGAATTTGTGTAATCGGTGCGTAATCTGATTTGGGATGTTTTGGAAGATTATCAGTACCACCCAAGTATGTCTACATTCTTTTCTGCTGACATTTGCCACGCGCGAGTTCTAGCTAAACGCGCGCGCGCGCGTACTTGTCAGAGTGCCGATATTGATCGAAAGGAAATGGCTGCGTCCTCCACAGGCATTAGGGTGGGAGCATGGAGCAAGCGAGAAGCGTAAGAGCTGGAGACAAGCAAGTAACGCGAGAGGGAGATGATGATGGGAATGGGCGCATACTGGCATAGCCTAATCTACCTTAGACTACGAGGAGTCTCTCTTTTTTCTGTAGACCGTCGAGCAAAACGCGAGACACGCAAATGGCGTCTCGCAGCTTTGCCGCTCGCGCGCGCGTGCACTCCCCTTACTAAATCTGAAGAAAAAGAGAGACTGCTCGCAGTCTAAGTCTACCTCCCAGCCGTTTTTGTCTCGTCACGAAACGCTCCGCCTCTTGCGTGACGAGACAAAAACGGCTGCAAGGAAGACTATGTAGAGCCTTTATAATAGGCCATTACCGAGTTCCCCCGAGCCTCTGTAAGAGAAACGAGGTTAAGTACTCAAAATGATTTTTCATGCTCATGCATATAAAGCTCTTTTTCACTAGCCTGTGTAGCAGGCGCTTGGAAGTAGTGGGCACAAGAAAAAACGGGCGCGCGAGAAGGAGACACGCGAGTCTTCCTCGCGCGCGCGCCCGCTCTCTCTTTCGCCCGCGCCCACTACTTCCAAGCGCCTGCTACGCAAGCTACATTTTCACAAGAAAGGTTGTGCACTTGGCCTCATTTTGAAAGTGAGGGCTTTTGGAACTCGAAAGTGGCCTATCAACTCAAATATCCCCCAAAAAGTAATCACGTGCAATCAGGGACAAGGCAGTTTGAGATCGGCATATTTCTTCTCTTCTAAACTTTGAAAATCTTACGGCAAATCTAAGCCCCCCACCCCCTCTCTAACAAGCATCAGAAACAGTTGTGAAGGCAAAACCATATCCACAAACCAATGACTCATGAGCCGGATCTTTAGTAGACCTGAATCAGTAAAATCCTTAAATTTATACCAGTGAACTGATCCTTAAAGCGGGAAGGGTGATAGAAAAAAATAAATAAAGAAAACAAATATAAAACGGTGAATTATATTTGTCTCCAACACCAGCTGTTTCCCTTATTTTACACTTCACCCAATGTAAGGGAATCCAAGACACTCTTTGATTCTGGATTCCATGCTGATGATTCCAGATTCCAGGTACTAAATTACAGATTCTTTGCCAGTGGATCTTGGATTTCAATCATTATTGGGATTCCGGATTTGTTAAGAAGTATTTTTGATTACAAAAAGCCGGGATTCCGGATTATGGGAATTCCAGATTCCAAAGCAAAAACTTCCTGGATTCTGGTATTCCGATGCCCTAATGTGGGGTGAAACACTTAGAAATGAGGGTACCTTAGGCATTCATCCACTTTATTCCAGTATATATATTATATTTATTTTTCAAACACGTTTTTACTCTCTTTTAAACATCACACAAACACTTCACTTGCTGGCCAATAAATTCACTAAGCTGCTGTGTAAAGTCTGAGTATGTTAACAGGTTTCTCTAGCTCATACCCCTTAGGAAAACACCCAACTCCATTGAGCTGTATAATCAGTGTTTCACTCTATGGTGGCTGCAGTGTTGTTTTTGAATTCTTTTTCCATGAATTGGCAATAATATGGGGTCATTGAACAACAGCTGGTTGAAAAACCTCTCGGTATGTGACTGTAACAGCCCACCTTTAGGAATTTTTAGAATAAATCATGATGTTTATTATGTATAATACTTTATTTTATTTCCATCTTTCAAGGTCATAAGAATAATCAAAATGGTAAAATCCTCTCATTGCTCTGTTGGCGAGTCTCTTTGATACCAGTTGGAAGTTGTGCTTTGTGTAAAATTTAATAGCGGCTTCTTGAGCACTGGTTGTCAGCAAAACAATTTGTTTATACCCAACTTGCTTCGCATAAGACAGAAGTGTGTCAAGAAGTTGTTTGGCGACACCTAATCTACGGAATTCTGGTAAAACAGCCATTCTCCGAAGCCTTCCGACAACTTCCCCAGACTTTCCAAAGCATCCTTCGTGGTCGGTATCGGGAACGAGAGCTACCATACCGATTACTATTTGGTTGCACTCTGCAACCCACAAGTGCGACATCTTTTGCTGGAAATATGTATTTTCTATGTCTCCTAGATCAGTGTCTAAACATTGTTGAATGTACCTTGAGAAACCAATGTGTAACACAGCAAACAAAACAATCAAAATGAAAATGAGAATGATAAAATACAGTGCTAAAAACCAAGAAAACCATACAACACTTAGCACTGCTGCTGGTAATGATAAATATAATCCATAAACAATGGCTTGGTACATGACATCTCGGACTAGGGGACTGCGCATTTCTCCCATGCTTTCAGCAAAGATGTTACGAACCACATCGGAATCACATGACTCAAAAGGACGAATGACAATGTCAGTATATCTGGTTTGTTTGCCATCCAGCTTTAATGTATTGGAATGTTCCTTTTCAAGTTTCATACCTGAATGAAAAGCAAAGTAAATAGAATAATATTTTATACTCTAGTGCAACAACAAAAAAAATTTCCTACCATGGTCTTTATCAGCAAAAGTGAAAAAATCAAAGAAGAAACATTAAAATTACATAATAGTCAACTGATTAATTAATTAATTAATTAATTTTAAAAATTGCTTCATTATTTTAAAGCTGTTAAGTTCTCAGAGCTTGTGTACAGACGTCCCCCCTCCCTCAGAAAAAATCGGGGGAAGAGACGTATGTGAATAGCCGTCGTTAATCTTGTTCCTGGGTACGTTTGCATAAATTATTTTTTGTTGTTGTTTCATCTGACAGTTGAAAAGGTGTTGACAGACCAACACAACTCGGGACTCTTTTAGAGCACGTACGCAGTTATTCTCTTGGATGTTCTCAACATTTATTGTTAAGCTAGGCTCTAACTAGAATATCTAGCTTAAATGTCTTTTAAAACAAGTATTTCATGCTTTTGAAGTTTTCTTAAATTTTTTTTAGCTCATTAAGTCTGTCTGTTACTGTACATAGATTACATGTGGTTTTTGGTTTGACAGAATTTTGATGTCAGAAGCACTGTTACATTTCCTGTCAAGCGTTTTATGCAGGAGTTGATCCATTCGAGGATGTTGAGTAGGTTTCATGTAAAGGATCGTTCACTTCTCTTTAGCAAGAAACTACAATAGCCTTACTTTTGCCTAATTCTATGAGTCATGACCGGCACATGTAGGCCAAAAAATAGCCCTGGCGTCTGTACACAGGCTAGCCGAACATCTTCACGCAATGTCCACTCTAAAATCCAGAAATAAGATCTCTGATTAAGCGTTGATTTCTGTACGTCCACCCGCAACCAGTGCAGCAAACAGGCTTATTCCAGAGAGCCGAAATTCACAAATTCGAAATTTCACATGCTTATTCCAGAGAGCCGAAATCCAAGTAAACAAATATAAATGCGGTAAGCTGTCCACAAAGGCTGAGTTTTTCCCCGGGGAATCTATTCCGAAATTCATTCACCAATCGCAACACCAGAAATTATTTGCGTCATGGCATTAACATTACAACCAATCAGAGGCTGTCCCCAACATTTTGGGGACAAAAAATCGTCGGCGATTCACAGACGTCTCTTCTCCCGATTTTTTCTGAGGGAGGAGGGAAGTCTGTACACAGGCTATTAAGTTCTAGTTTATGAGACACTCCTGAACTAGATATGCATGAAACAGTTAAGCAGTTAATTTTAAAAATTAAAATTATCAGTTCAGTATATTAATGCAATATGTTATCAATTTGTTATTGAAATGTCTGACAGGATTAGTTTCTGGCATACCTTTTTCACAATTCCATATTATCATCATCTGAAGAAAATTTATTTAATCCCTGGGGTATTAATGTTTTAATGTAATAGCCCTTATGTGACAAAAAATAAGCCCACTAAATGAAATGTGTTTACTGCATATGTTTAAATGTCCAAAAAGCTTAAAATATTGTAAGTCACCGACAATAAATCCTTATTCACGGACGTTTTAAAGACTGACCTTTCTATCATATTTACGCTTTCACTGATTTGAGTAGTCGATTATCTTGCTGGCATATTCTTTTCAACCCATGTCCATCAAAACTGTCTAAAAACCAAGAATTTTGGAGCATTTTTTGGAGCATTTTGGATAATGAACGTAAAGAAATGCGCCCGCATTACCGCGAGGAAACTATTCCACGAGATACGTATGTCAAATATGATGAATAAAATGTACCGAACCTAATTTGCATTAAATGTGAATTTCATCAATAGGACAATTGCACGATGACGTCATTTTACTACAACTACCAGAATCCTTGAGCTTGTTGTTTTCTTGTGCAAATTAAGGCTATTGTTCTTTAATCCTCAGCAGGATTGACAAATTTAAATAACAAAGCAAAACCGGATTGAATTCTGGTAGTTGTAGTCAAATGTCGTCATCGTGCAATTGTCCTATTGTGGTCAGATATCTTTAAAACTGCTACTTTATTTTAGAGAAAATGATTTAAAATAAAAAAAAAAGTTGTCCTATTCGACAATGATTTTCAGTACCCTAAATTATCCAGAGAATATCGGGAAAATTATTGGGCTGAAACGCAAGGCACTTTTTCCTTCCCTAATCCCTGGTAGAGGGGGGCATTTCGCCGACGGTAGATAAAAGATGATCAATGCAAACAGTAGTACTTGTTTTGAAACACCGGTAACAGTAAAATAACTGATAGCTTTGCTCAACAGAGGAGCTCTTATTTATCAATAACTAACCAATCTTAATCAGCGACGATGAGCGAGGAGATACGTCTGCCGTTCGCAGGCTATACTCAGACTCCCTGGAAAAAAAACCTCTGTAATCAACCCCCCACCCCCTCGGAAATTGCCTCCTTTCGGACCCCCCTCCCCTCGGAATTTGCCTCCTTTCGGACCCCCCTCCCCTCGGAATTTCCGTTGCCCTCCGTGGCGGGGGGAGGGTATGGATATTTTTTGGAACTACACATTACAAGGTAACTGGCCTCAGATGTTACGACCATTTTCCTTCCCCTCTAGAAGTTCTGTTTTTCTGTTTCAGTTTTGTACGGGGTAACGCAAAATATACCCGCAGCCCTAACCCTGACAGAATTTTCATGTATCGTATTCAAATGATAAACAAATTTTCTTTAGTGTGGAACAAGCCAATCAGAAACACTTTTCTAATCACGTGATTTCTGAACGCGCCACGTTCAAATTTTGAAACATTTGTCGAAGCAAGATGCGAAGGTTTACAACTCTTTGGTTTCTAAAAGTACAATACTCTTTCGCGAACAATGTCTTCTTGCCATCTTTCCTAACTTTGCTTCAAAAGACGTGAATGGAATAGAGGTTCGACGTGACTGGAACAAAGCAAAAGGTTTGTAGACGTTGCCCTTTGAATTAAGATTAAGTTCGTATTTTGACAAAGTACAGTACTCGGTAAAATGGCTTATTCTGTGGCTTCATTTTCATTTTTAAGTTGACAATCATATTTTCTGACGGTAAATTTTTCTTCATTTCAGCAATTACAAATGGAAGTTAAAAACACTCAAGACTGACGTGTCCAACAGGAGTTACAAGTAGAATTATCGGAACAAGCCATTTAAAACTTATCCACGCGAACTTAGTTTACACGTGGCAAGGATGTTGCACAACAACTCAACCTTCCAAAGGTAAAGACAGTTTTAACTGGAAATAGGCATAGGAATTTCAATTTAGCAATCATTTTGTCCACAAATTGTAATGTTCGTATATAGAGGGACTTTGTTTAAAACTTAACTTTGAAAAATGAGACATTTTATGTTGATTCGTACTTGTTGTTCAGCGTTGTTGTTCGATACAGTGTAATGCTACAGTTTAACTCTTGTTTCACCAAATTTGCCTGAAGAATACAGTATTTTAAAGTTATTTTTTTCGAAATATCTTTTCTTCCAGTACACCCGTAATGCTCTCTTGCTATTTTCAAATAAAGAAACGGCAAACATTTGATGTAATTAGTTGGCATTAGAGCTTCAAAAAAGCATTATGTTCAATAAGCAAAACAACAATTTTGCACGCGCAGCAAAATTTTTGGTACACTTTCTTTGACGTTCTGCATGACTACGACGTTAAATTCCCTAATGCGATGTTTTATGGAGGACGAGACAGCAAGATGAATTTCTCTTTCGGCTGCTTTAATTTATAACTTGAGTTTGGTTACCCCGAACATTCACCCACATTTGGCATTATCAAACTTATGGCGACAAAGTTTGAATAAGCGCAAAAGTCTTTTTAAAAGTGACGTTTTCGCTAATATATAGGATTTAGCCAGTGCTAAAAGCGAAGCTGTCGATAATATTTATAGTTTACTGAAATAAAATATAAAATTGTGTACTGCTTAAAAGCGGCGAACGCAACGAGAAGGGTGAAAAAACAATAATAGGTCTAATTAGCAACATTGCACGTGCAGCACACTTGTACAAAAATATCGGACAAAAAATATCGGACATTCAAATAGATCAGAAAAAAATCTGATAAAAAATCGGACAATTGATCGGACAAATAGATCGGATAAAAAGATCGGACAAAAAAAATCTGACATTCAAATATCGCGGACAAAAAATCAGAAAAAAAAATCGGACTTTAAAATAGATCGGACAAAAAAGTCGGAGAAAAAATCCGACATTCGAATAGAACGGACAAAACATTGGACAGAAAACATTGGACAGAAAAATCCGACATTCAACTAGATCGGACAAAACATCAGACAAAAAAATCGGAAATTAAAATAGATCGGACCAAAAATATCGGACATTTTTAAAAATAGATCAGAAAAAAATCAGACTAAAAAAATCGAACAAAAAAAATCGCACATTCAAATAGATCGGACAAAAATCGGACAAAAAAATTTAACAAAAAATCGGACATTCAAATAGAACAGACAAAATAATCGGACAAAAAAAATCGGAGAAAAAATCGGACATTCAAATAAAACGGAAAAAATAATCGGACAAAAAAATGGGAAATTTAAAAAAAAAATTGGACAAAACATCGGAAAAAAATTAAATAGTGTTTTGCAGTGCCAATGAGTAGTTTTTATCATGATATTTTCCAGCATCTCTTCTATTAGATTTCGTTGCTTGGGATAATGTTTTCATGTTCATTCATTTATACTTTGTCTCCTTTACGTACAATTTTCAGCCCACCAACAAACCAGACCACTTAAAACGGGCAGACCGGTTGAACAGACCATTTTCCTCGCAGCAGATATCCAAACCAGGCCATTTTCCTTACAGCATACCTCCAGACCAGGCCGTTTTCCTCTCAGCAGATCTCCAGTCCAGACCTTTTTCCACGCAGCAGACCTCTAGTCCAGACCATTTTCCACGAAGCAGACCTCAGACCAGACCATTTTCCACGAAGCAGACCTCAGACCAGACCATGACCAGACCACCTACCTCCCAGTTTATCAGTTAGCCACAAATTTGCACAGAACGCCCAACTTCCAGACATCCAGGTCAGATCGTTTCTTTATGGGTTGGGTTAAGGGAGGTTAATAAAAACAGCTCTGGATGAACCTTGCAACGCATACTATATCCACACACGTTCGGCTTGAAGTCCCTGGACTTCTTTTTCGGCATAATTTAATCGTAGTTAGATTAGTTAGCGGGTTCCCTGGGCTGGTAAGGGCCTCCCCTTCCCTTTTTCATTCCTGGGTTGCTTTGCAGGTATTCGGCAATGATAGGACTTTTTCAAACAAATTTCGGCTTCAACTCGGCATTTTTTCGTCTTTTCGTCGGATGCATTTCATCGTCACGTCATCGTCGCCGTCGCCGTCGTCGTCGCTGCTGTCTCCCGCTTAGTTGCGCCATAAAGAAAATCAATTTATCTACTACACTTTACTTGACAGTTAATCTACTGGACAAGTAAAGTTCTTATCCGCAAGGTTCAACCAGATAGATTATTTAAAAGTAGAAAACTAGAGACTACAGACCATTTAACTGTTGTAGCGGGACCTGATTTGGCCACCCCTTACATGTTGAGTGGTTTCTCTAGTTGCAGGTAGTTAATTAGTTTAGCCTCGCAAATTTGGTTAATTTACCTAAAAAAATGATCCTGCAAACTGTTTGGTCTTATTTAAAAGCAAAATTCCGATTGTAGAGTGCCGGAAGGTTTCGGAATGAATGAGTTTAGTACCAAATTTGTGAGCGTACAGTGCAGTGTAGAGATTAGTCTTAC
>CALNXI010000103.1:396384-422241 GCA_942486025.1 Porites evermanni | reverse complement strand
ATTGGTCTTGCGAGAAAATCCCGAAATCACAAAACAGTGACAAAGCGACCTCGTTTTCCTCTGAAGTGGTAAACATAGCTTCGAGCGTACAAAAAGTCAGCTAAAGTAAACCACTTCACAATAAATCACGCTGTTTAAACACCATGAAGTCTTTTCTTGCCTTCAAAGTCATCAGCACTTGGATATTCGTGTATTTTCAAAAAGGTTTTACTTTGAAACTTTGGCAAAACACCCAGTTCACGACAGCGATTTTGTTCGGCTTTATATTCACCGCCTAGCGCGGTGAATATAACGTCATAGTCCGAGATAGCTAACCAATCAGATTGCTTGAATTACCAAGATCACTGAGTGTGTATATACTAAAACACGATACAAATGCGCACGTGCTGGAAGCAAACTTGGCATTAAGCGTTTTTTTCTTAGTTTTCGTACATAATAAACCGACGTTTGCTAAAAGTTTGTTAAGGTAATTTGGAACCAATGTTCGTAAAAAGTAATACTTTGAAACGTAAAACGTTGTCTGGACCTTCGTCTCTCTTTCGGTAGCGCGCGGCAGATGATGGGTTTCAATGTTTGTTGAGACAGCTACTGTTACTTTATTAATATAATTGGCCGGCTGGACATCATCTTCTGGAGCAACTTCATTTCATCATGTGGACCAGCCAGCCAACCAACCACGCCTAACCACGCAGCATCTAGAACCCAGTCCCCATTGGCACAGCATGACGGTGAGCATGGGCATGAACGTGGCGACGCATGACGAAAGGCAGCAGCCCATATAAGGTAGGGCTGACTCATATGGTGCATCGTCTGTTAAAACTGTTTTCAGCGGAACGTCGCGTTAATTAGAAACGGAGAGTACCGGAGTAACATTTTCTATATTCTACGAACGCGTGTGCAGGTAAGTCTGCAGTTTTTGCAAACGTTGCACCATATTAGTCAGCCCAAGTAACCACAGGGACGCCAGGTTAGTGAATTTGTCTTTTTTTAGTTACATAATAATTCGGTTCGGTCATCAACTCGGCTTTCTTCCGATTTCGATTCGACTTTCGGTCTGCGTATTTATCTTCAAACGGCTAAAGGCTTGGTATCGACAATGTTTCGATAGCAGCCGCTGTTCATCCCTGCGTACGGTCCGGAGGGTACCCTGGGGTGTCTCATTCGAAATGTCACATTTTAAGGACATATGGACATTCCTCGGTTTCAACTGGACCCTAAATTTTTCTCGTAGGAGCGCGCCCTTTATTGAAGTAGTTAATCATCCTTTGTAACTGGTACATGTGATTCAATAAAAGAAACAAATGACTTTTGTGTTGTTGGTGTGTGGTTTTTCTACTAAACATAAGCACTAATAACTTTCTTAGTACTAAAACTGTATTTAGTAATAGCAGAAACTCATATGGGTTTCTGGTAATAGTGACGGAAGAAATTAGCATGAATAAAGTAAAACAAAAAAACACACTTAGTTGTCAGAGTCTTTTTTATAGCTAATTTTTAAGGCTTCATAGTTAAGTAGATGAACTACTAATGTTTTTGTTTCAGCAATACGAATCGGCATCTCTACTTTGTAACCGCTACATGGAATTCAATAAAAAAAACAAAATTTTTTTGTGTTGTTGGTGTGTTTTATCTTTTAAGCATTCAATAGCAACTTTCTTAGTACTAAAACTGTATTTAATAATAGTTAGAAGCCATAGCATCAATAAAGTAAAACAAAAAACACGCGCAGTTGTCAGAGTCTTTTTTTAAAGCTTATTTTTAAGGCTTCATAGCTAAGTAGATAAATTACTAATGTTTTTGTTTCAGCAACCTCGAACGACAACGAATCGGCATCTTTACTTTGTAACGCTACATGAAATTCAATAAAAGAAATAAAATATTTTGTGTTGGTAGTGTCTTTTTTCTAATCAGGATTTATTAATAACTTTCTTAGTACTAAAGCTGTATTTAATGATAGTTAAAAACAGTAGCATCAATAAAAAGAAACAAAAAACGCACGAAGTTGTCAGAGTCCTTTTTTATAGCCTTTCTTAAAGGTTTTATAGGTAAATAGATCAATTACTAACGCTTTTATTTCAGCAACATCAAGGTTTTTTTCTCTTTTTTACTTCCGGCTATGTTTTTGGAACGAGGAGCGTATAAAGAATACATCTTTGAGGGTGCGCCCAGTCAACATCGAGTACTGCTTTGGCGGCCAGCGTTCCTGAAGAAACGCTTCAAATCACTGAAATCCGAATGAAGTAAGAGTTCATCTACTCCAAGTTAGCCAGATGATTTGTACCTAGTCAGTAATGTGGTTACACTTTGATGATCAATAAAGTTGTTTTACTATTACGTTTCAGTGTCTGGTCTTGTAAAACCGCACAAAGTGAGACTAATATCTTTTAAATTGCACCTAAAGAGATTATCATTATTGTAATATGTTGTCTTTTTTCATCAATAAAGTTGCAAGCACACAATGATCTGTTCAGTGTTACGTTTTTCTACTAACCTACTATAAAACCTAGAAAGTTATATTTCAGGAGCATGAAACGCGACCTTTTTTGACAATTTTTTTCGGAGAATAAATGGAGGAGAGATGTATACTGGGCGCGCCCTGTTCAAGAAGTGCAAGACATCATTTTCTGGCGTTTTCTGTTCAAGATGTCACTTTTTTAACCACGTTTTTGGTGAGTCCATTGGAGCGATTCAGACCTGGAAGAAAGATTTCACGTTCTTCTAAAGGTAAGGCAAATGCTATGTATTTGAAGCTATTTTAACGTCCAAGTTTGTATTTTTATAGTAGGGAACTTAAGAACCACGACGACGGCTTTGTCGACGACGACCCGAAGTGAGATACCGTGCACTGCGCAAGCGCGGTTAACAAATTTCGTCGTCGTGGTGTCGTCGACGACGCCAAATACAGTACGGTCACGTCGTCCTGCAGTCCACAAGCTTCGCCAGGTATAACTCCCTGTTTTTAAGCGATTCTTCAAGGGCTTTGTATTTTTTCACCTCGTAAATCCAGGTATCCTTTCTTTTTTCTGCTAACAAGCGATGTTGAAAAATTTGACTGATGAATTGTGTTTACTTCGAAGACAACACTGAGCTGTGCAGGCCGAGCGAGCGAACTCGTAAGTGACAAATTTATTTGTACGTATTTAGGTCAGGCAAATCATATATCTTTAATATAGAGGAAATGAACTTTATATAGAAAACAGCTATCGCATCGGAATGTCTCTTTTTCCAAATCTAAACTCTGACAGACAATCGGACTCGGTCATGTAATTCAGGTTGAACGTTGAATAACCTTCGTACGGAAAGCAGAGATTTTTCCATTCGAAAGGTCAGACAACACTAAAAATTCTTCATCGTCAATGAAAGTAGACGTACGGCTTATAAAATAAGATCTTGCATCGTCTTAAAAGACGCCTTTGCGAAAAAACGTTGCTGCGAACGAACATCACAGTTGTACTACTTCTACATGTTTGTTTACATTCAGTGTCGTCGTCGTCGACCTACCGATCGACTGCATCTTAAGTTTCCTTTTTCCCGCCGAAACTGACGTTCTCGTTCCAGTCCTTTCCCAGTCAACAGACGTCGTCGTCGTGAACTTCGTCGTGGTTCTTAAGTTCCCTAGTTTCCAGGTCACACAAGCAGCAGTTTAGAGAGATGAGTACGCGTGCCCTTTCCATATTGATAGATGAAAAGAGAACAAGGCATGTACCGTAAGTAGTTAAGAAATTTAACATTTTCACAGCACAGAAAGACTTGAAAAGGTTCAAGCTACATGTTTGTCAAAATGAAGGAACTAAACTGTGCATTATGTACATATGAAATCCATCCACAGACGATGTGCTGGATCATACTTTAACCGCGGTATTCCAACTTGTATACAGACATATGTTCTTTCCCCACATTTCTTGTCATTATTTCATTTCATACTAATCAATGTCTTGGAAGCTGTTGTTTTTTTAAGCAGGCAAGGTGCTCCAGAAGTTCAGCCTGAGATGCCCTCGTTAACGTGATTTAAAGCAGTGGCGTTGACTTGCTGTCTGGTAAGTGTACTTATTACTAATAAGAGAAATTTTAAAAAGCTAGTACATATGTCAACACCTGTCTAACGCAAACGAGAAAAAATGGTATATCAAAGGGTAAGGGGGTCGGACCTAGGGGCGGAGCCTCCCCGTATTAAAATTTGTTGAGTACCCCCCCCCCCTCCCCCTCGGGATAGCAACTAACAAAGTGGACTTTCATCTAGGGCAGTAAGAAGTTTCTATTAATTGAGCTTACCTTCTGATAACCTCATCCAATGTCTTCTCTCCTTTATTTTTTTTCAGCGTACCAAAACATCAGATTGTATTCAACAGCCAGACCAACAGACCAGGCCGGACCATTTTGCACAGGATTACCAACAGACCAGACAACTTTCTCTTAGCATTTTCCTGTTGGCATGACTACCAGACCAGACTATACCTATCCACCACCCTACAAGACCAGCTCATACAAGGTAGGGTTGATTCTTATGGTACATCGTCTGTTTAAAGCTGTTATCAATAACGTCGCTGCATTAAGACAGGAGCGAATAGCAACCTTTCAGCTATATTTCATGAACGTGCTTGTGAGATAAGTGAGCAGTTTTCACAAACGTTGCACCATATCAATCAGCCCAAGTTTACAGCAGGACATCAGGTTAGTGAAATTTGTTTTTCTTGTGTAATTTAATTTCCGATTTGTCTCCAAATTAAGTTTTAAACGGCTACAGGCTTGGTATCGACAGTGTTTCGATAGCAGGCCGCTAGTGACCCCTTCATACGGTCTGGGGAATTCTGGGTTGTCTTATTCGTAGCGTTCCGTACTATGGACAAATGGACATCCTTCGGTTTCGGTTTCTTGTAGGAGCGCGTCCTTTATTTAAGTAATTAATTTTTCTCTTTGTAACTGACACGTACATGGAATTCAATAAAAGAAACAAATACTTTTGTGTTGTTGGTGTGTGGTTTTTCTATTAAAAAGCCCCGAAATTTTTGTAGTAGGAGCGCGTCAATTATTCAACTAGCTAAATATTTAACCTCTGTAACTGCAACAATTCAATAAAAGAAAAAACCTCTTCGTTGCCGGTGTGTTGTTTTTCTAATAAATAATTATTGATAACTCTCTTAGGTCAAGCTGTATTTAAAAATACTTAAAAAATAGCATCAATAAAAGTAAAAGAAAAATATCCACGGTTGTCAGTGTCTTTTCTTATAGCCTAAACTGAGAGTTTTTTTAAGCAACTATGTAATTTACTAATGCAATTTGATTTCAGCAACCTCGAACACCAAAGTTTTTTCCTTTTTTGTACTTCCGATCGTTTTTTTCGAGCGAAAAATGAAGAATACATCTTTAAGGGGTGCGCCCGGTCATCATCGAGTTTTACTTTTTCTGCGTTCCTGAAGAAACGCTGTCTGCTGATTGCGACTGAAGCAAGAGATCATGTACTAGAACAGCATCCACATGAATTGTACTTAATTATAATGTAATTGTACTTTGATGAACAATAAAGTTGTTTGAATGTTTGAACAAAGGGTGTTTGCCATTTTGTTACTTTCTTATATAATGCATGTACTATCAAATAAGCCTAAATACGGTACCTTTTAAAAACTGATGCTGCGCAAATTAATGTAATAGCTTGAACTTTGTGATCAATAAAATTAAAAAAACAGAGGATACATGTGTCGATATTTTTTCTGCTAACGCAACATAATATACACTAATTAGAAAGTTGTATTTCAGGAACGTGGGACGCGATTTTTTTTCTTTTTATTTTCTGCCATCGCTTTTCGGAGAGTTAATAGAAGACACCTTTTTTACCGGGCGCGCCCTTTCGAAGAGCTTGCAAGACGTCATTTTTTTGGCTCTGAGAAGAACGTACAAGACACCGGCGTTTTCTTTCCAGATTCTACTTTATTTTCTAACACTTTGGGTGTGTTAATTCAAAAAAGGCTTGGGGGCAGATTTAGACTGAACAAAGAGTTCAAGTGCCGAAGGTAAGAGTCATGATATATCAATCAAGGTATTTTAACGTTCCAGATTGTTTTATGTTTTAGGTCACACGCTATAAGTCAGTGAGTGCAACCGTCCACAATGTTCAGAAGTGACAAGGAGAGTAAAGAAAATAGCGTGCGTACCGTAAGTATAAAAGAATTAGCTATACTGCAAAATTACAAAGAAATAACATTACCATTCACCAAAGCTAAAACTAGTTTCAAGCTCGTTATGTTTCACTGAATACTCCCAACTCTTGAAAACGACTCGCTGACGAGTGGATGGACCGTGATTGGACCATAGTTATTCCAGTTACAACGCCGACATACTAGACATGATTCGCAGATCAATCTTCAGTTCATACTAATCAATTGCCTTGTAAGCTTTCATTTATTGAAAACAGGGGGAATACTCTAGAAAACACTCACCAAGATTCCTTAAGGTGGCAAGAGGCGATTACGAGAATCAAGCCCTTTGACTTTTGTTCAGTGGTTTCTGGTAAGTCTTTAAGTATGTAAGTGGAATCAAGCCACGTCACCGCTCCCTTAACGAAGAAGACAGAAGCAACAGAAAGGCCTTCATCACAATGGCTTCAATCATGATTCAGTTTTTCGCAGAAGTATTTCACTCAGATCAGAAAATTCCAATTGTCTTAGCAGTGCAATGAAGTTTATCTCTGTAGTAAGAGATTTGGAACCGCTCACATGATTCCCGTTTCAAGAGAGCATTTAAAACTAAAAAAATTCCAAACGTTTCTCTTTAAAGCATGTTTTAATCCAGTAGTTTTGTTGCTTTTGGCAGCATTTTCCATATATTTTTTCCGAGAACCTAATTGGAATTCTCGGTGTCGGTGATTTGAATGTATTGAATTCTCAAAGACAGCCAAAGTGAAAAATGTCACAAAAGTTCCAGATTTTTGGGGGGTAAAATAATAAGTTTTGAATAGAACTGTTCGAAAGTTCTACTTAGGGAGGTTTCATTTGGATGGCAACATCGGAGGATTTCTCCCAAATGATAAAAAGTTAGAGTGAAAAATCATGCATCTCGCCATAAATTAGTCTTGTAGCGAAAGGAAATCTTTTCAATGATTTTCATGGGGAAAGGAAACAATCGCTTGCATTGTTTCAACGCCTCTTGTTTTCTAGAAATCTTTTACTTAGTCTACTTAGGTCACCCCAAGGAGTACAGGAGTTGAGGAAGCTGTCAAGAAGTCTCCACTTGTGATACACTGGACATTAAAGAAGGCGTCAAAGCAAAGGTTTGTACGAGAATAGAAAATCCCTCTCGAGTTGTGATAGTAACCAAAGAATATGGATCAGAAAGACTACAATCCTAACAAAAGGTGCATGGAAAATACATTCGTATAAAAAAGTACAAACGCAATAAAGAAAAGAAGGAAACTTTAAGATGAAAAGGCAAGTCAAAGAACAACATACTGAAATTACCCAGTTTTTAATTTTTTAAATGCTTGGGAGCGCCGCCATTTTAACCCCTATTGTAAACTGAGATTTGGACAGCCAACCCCTAAAATGTGTTTCGCACATTTTTACGACGACGTAAGTGGAGCTGGGAAAAGAAATCGCAACGAAATCAGAGAAAAGATAAAAACTGATTACAAATATCGTCCAAAGAAAGTTATATGAAAAAGGATTTATTTAAAACTGATAGTTTTTGTTTGTTTGTTTGTATGTTTCAACAGCTACAAAGGAAGGAGCAAAACGCCCTGACTGCGCATGGCTGACGCTGTTAAAGAGGAATGACCAGATGGAGATGGAACGGACATTTAAGTCTTTCATTCAAGTCTGAACTTTTAGAAATTCGGTCATTTTTTTCCGTGTAAGCAGAAAAAAAAAGAAACAAGACACGTTTAATTCGAAAAATGAAAAACTGCAATATCTTAGGAACTATGATTTTGCTAAAACGTGAAATCGCGAAGAAAATGGGTCATCGCAAAACACAAATTTTTCTCAAGGCCACGATGTATGGTGCGCGTTTAGTCCCCATACACGATCCAGTGTCCTTGACCAGCCATTTTCTCTGTTATTTTACTTTGAATATTGAACATTGAACGAAATAAAAATGGAGTTTGTTTTTACCATAGAAAATAAAAATGTCGTTGAAAATGTAATAAAAGGTACATGGAAAATGAAAAACTAGAATAGCCACAGCTTCACTGATATAAGTTTATTTGTAACTTGTAATAAATCAGTTACCTCAACGGAAACAAGATGTGTTCGCAACTTTCAATACCTAGGCATTCACCGGACGATTAGATCGACTAATCTGGGACCTCCGAACTAACTAATGCTTGCATAACCTAACGCTTACAATAACCAGCTGTAACCGTCTAATGGCTAAATTTCAGGGGTTCCAGATTATTTTGGTGGGATTAAAAAAATACCGTTTAGGCTGGGTTGTGGCATGTATGAAAACATGAGTCTTTCCGATGAGTTAGTGTGGCTTATGTCTTCAAGCGATAGTCTTGATCATAACTTGTATTAGAAATTATTTAGGATCGGGACAGTGTAACGTCGAATACAAAGTCACCTGGCATTTTTAGAACTTGAACTCGCTAAGAAAGCATTTTAAGAAAATGAAAAAGGTCTTATGCGAATCAAATGGTGATAATAACAGTTAGGAATTGTCGTGACAAAACTGAGTTTTAGTGTGAAATTGATGAGTAGTATAAAAAGATCAATAAAAAGTATCTTCTGCTGGAACTTGTGTTATCATTTTAACGCACTTGTCAATAATTCAATAAATTTCAGTTACTTAATGCTTGGTTTGTCTCGTTATGTGTGATGAGTGTTCTCAAGTGAAGCCCTGTTCACCGCAAAAAAAAATTATTGCAATGTTTTTGGCAACTCCTTTACAAGGCTCCTGAGTCTCCTTTGCCTGATCGCATGTTTATACGCGGCAAATTTGAAGTTAAAAACGTGTTTCCTCGCGCGTCAGACAAGAAAGGACTCTAAAGGTGGATTTCCACTGTCCTGTTATTTTTACGAGCGTACGCAGGTAAATCTTACGCGCGTAAATAACATAAAGCCAATGTATGGAAGGTCGCGCGTGAACGCAAAAGTTGAACTTTGCTCAACTTTGTTTAAAAGGGCTGTGTCACGGCAGTCCAGTTCATTTTGTTTAATTTTGCCAATTACTAGCCCTCAGTCGCTATGGAACTTAAAGTAAGCAAAGAAATTACATGTAAATGACAAAATCAGAGATCTGAGACAAACAAATATGTCTCCTTAGCATCATTTTTGAAGTTGTAAGCATCAGGGATCAACTTTGAAAAACTGTTAGGCTGAACAGTTTTCAAAAACCCGAATTTCAATCTTCTTCAGTTTTGCCCATCCGTGGCATCTGTTGTTTCTTTTATGTTATTTTAACTTTCCTTTAAAGTTTTAAGAGCTTATTTTTTTGTTTCTCTTAATTTAACGGACATTTTGTTATTTCCTAATTTAGCTGAATTTCGCGACACATCTCCTATAAATACGCGCGGTCTTTCATACATTGTCGCTATATTATTTACCCGCATAAAAATTACGTTACAGTTGAAATCCACCCTAAAGAGAAGGGACATCATGATAACTACAATCATCACGGACAAAAATAGTTGGGAAGGTTGTACAACTAAAGAGTAGTTCAGTTTTCTCCGTTACTAAATATCCCCCGCCCCCCTATTCAATAGAGAGTTTGAGATTCGAGGACGACATTTAATTTTAAGTTTTCTCGCCTATTCTCTAAAAATAGACCCCCCGGAAAGCTTCATTGTACCTTTTTTCACCACAAAAGTTAGCAAACTTATTTCCGTTGAAGGAGGTTAAGCCCCCTCCCGATCGCTAAATGATAAAACTCCTTACATTCGATAACTTATTTTCACCACTACGACATTAGAGACCTTTAGATTCTAGCACGAGCACGACTACGAGTACGAGATTTGACTTGAAGTTTTTTTGCGTCTTCTCAAAATATAGACTTCCCAGAAAGCTTCATTTTACCATTTTTCACTAGAAAAGTTAGCACAGTTATCTTTAGTGAAGGTTACGCGCTTTCCCGATCGCAAAAAGACAAAACTTCTAACATTTGATATCTTGTGAAAGGTTTGAACCCAGGAGTCATTTCAAAAGTAGGTTGAGTTTGATCGTCCGGGTGAACGTAGTCCTGAATAGGACTGTTGTTGTTGACAGTGACTGACGTTTCGACAACCTGTGCGGTAGTCATCTTCAGAGTTTTCGCCAGCACGACATTCGCGCTAAAACTCGTAGTAGAATGACGACGGCTACCACGTTTTCCCGCCAAAATGATGCTGGCTCACGCGGGTGCACTACTCAGTATTGAGAAAATCTCGTACTCGTCTTAGAATCTAAAGCTCTCTATTCTCGCTAAAACTCGTAACAGACTGACGACGGCTACCACTTTTTCTCGCCAAAATGACGTTGGTTCGAGCGCGCCCAGTCGTCTTCGTTTTGGAATCTAAAAAGCTCTCTATTGATGGGATATAACAGAACAATTCCGTGAACAAACATTCATGTTTTGCTCAACATTGGGCCAGGGTCAGGAGAGGAAGGAAAAAGAGGTAGGAAGTAGCAGCCTTCCCAACACTTTTGACGATGATTGTAGGTATAGGAATTCGGAAACCACACAACCATGTAAAACATTTTATTCCTTAGAGGAGAATTCGTTCTGTCACGTTACCATGGATTTCAACAAACCGTGGTCCTTCAAATATAGCAGAAAAAAAAAACGGAGCAATTGATATGTATGACTTTACTGTAAATGATTGCACTCAGAAACAAAACGGTAGTCCATACTATTCTTTCATCATTCGACAGTGCAGAAGACTGTCTCCGTCAGAAAGATTGTCGAGATTCAGAAATTTTGCTTCCATAGTAACGTGACGTCACACTTCTCTTGCCCCAGCTACTTCATACTTGCTTAGAAAAAAAATTTCCTGCAAGCGCTTGTACGAGCACAAATGTAATAGAAAGCTTAAGGGAAATATCCTGCCGACCAGATTGCTAGAAAAAAATTCTTGATGACCAGCAATCACCCACCCCACCCCTCAAGAGTTAAATGGTCGGCCTCTTAAAGGTACGTGGACAAGTGCAAATAAAAGCTATCAATTACATTTGTTCAGATTCGTTTTCTCCGAAAATTTTCTCTGTTCATTTTAGAGCAATCAACCATCAAATTGTTGACAAACAGAATTTAACTGAATTTGCTTTTTAAAAGAAAGCGTAAAAGCTCTAATATCTGCATCAAAATTTGACGCACTAATCTTAACCCAGCCTTGAACGACTCAGCCCTGGTTTTAAAGTGTAACCGATTGAATAAAAATCAACTTCAAAAGATTTTCATTGGCAAGGTTATTCAAATAGCCGCCAGCTGGTGCGAGGTATGGACACGAGAATTTTTTGCGGGGTGAGAGACAGAAGCAAACTCCAAAAATTCTCGGAAGACCCAATCACCTATAAAGAATAACAATCATGAGGTGACGTTTTATTTTCGAGTTTTACCTTGCACCAGCTGAACGGGAATTTGAAAATATAAATAAAAATCCCTAGGGAAAAACCCGGAACAGGCCCGAAACATCCCGAAACACTCCTGGAACACCCTCGGAACACCCCTGGAACACCTTCAGGACACCCGGAATTCCCCGGAATACCCCCTCTGACGGGCCAGACCCAGTCCCAAGCGGATGGCCCATGAGGGATTTAATATATTTTCAATAAATATCTTCTACCCAAATTGATATCTACCGTGTTCGAGAGTATCACTCATAAAATTCACTTATTTTGATTCTTGTCTTGTTTTCTTTGTTTTTGATATTTTGTCTTTGATTAAAAAGAAAAAAAATTTTGTGTGTGTGTTAGTGTTTCATATTGATTTTTCAGGTAATCTTTGATTTCCAAAATTTATTATAGCGCTTGATTTCTCAAATGGCGTTTTTGATTTTCAAAATGACATAGAAATGGACGTGACAGCTTCCCAGTAGTGGGTGGTCAGCGATACTCAAGGCCAGGACACTCAAACGTATATCATGGCACAACAAGACAGAGAGGGTGTTCTTTCCGAGGAAGCTGCCTTAACAACCATCAGAACAGTCGCAAAGACTGTTAAACTAAAACAAAAATATTTATTCCAACGGAGGAACTACAGACCATCGCGCGTCAGTCTTAAGGCTCACTAATCTCAAAAAAACATAACGGACCGTGCCCCAACCTCGTCCCCAGGGCTTTTCCATTTTTCAAGGGAAAAGCCCTGGGGACGAGGTTGACCGTACCCGAGGGGGACACTCAAGGATTGTTTGGGTAAAGTTTTGCCGCCGAGGCCTTCAAACCCAGACCCTGCTTAAGACCAGAGAACCTATTTTAGTACCCTGATTCGTTTCGTTTCGCTGACAGAACTAAGTTATTTTCAAAAGAACATCGTCGAATTGGATTTTTTGTTAAAAAAAATTGCTGGTACCACAAATTTAGACAGCTTATATCCAACCTTTACGTTTTTTAAACGATTCCGGTCCAAGACCCTGAAAACCGTGCCCTGTTCAGGGGCACATACCCGTCAAGGCCAAATAAGGGAGTGCCCCCCTCCCTTCCGGGAAATACCTACAGAACAAAGAATTCTACATGCAGTTTACGTAATCTACCCGCTCGAAAGAAAAAAAGGAGCATTACCTGCAAAATTAAAACGAAACACTAAAACCAAGAATATTTTTCTTTTTGATCAAAGACAATATATCAAAGTAAAAGAAAACAAGACAAGAATCAAATTAGTGAATTTTATAAGTGATACTCCTCAAACACGATAGACATTAAATCGGCATGATATTTATTTAAAAGACATTTTATATTTGGTTTATTTATTTTTTCTTGATTTCACTAGCGGCTCTTTCAGCTATATTTCAGACAAAAAGGCCCGTAAGTATTCATATAAAGGCAACGGACTACTTTCTTAAACTCTTCAGAAGTCGTTAAGTAGCGTGAATTCGTCAATCTGACCCAATCTCCGTTTTCCAGTTATAGATAAAACTTATTTATTGATTCATTGATGATATTTTTGAGTTTTTTTTTTTGGTTTTGTAGTTTTTTTGCCTAGTTTTTGTTTTTGTAATTTTTTGCCTAGTTTTAAGGGTGTTCCGGAGTATTCCGGGAGTGCCCCGGGTGTTCCGGGTTTAACAGACACCCTGCGAAGTGTAGTTACTTAATGCCCATTTGAAAATTTTATTGACGCTGTTATACCGCACGTGGCAGAGCGCGTCGACGAGTAAGCGTGAGTTAATTAAACGGGTTTTTTTTAACGGTGTATAGTTTTGTACCCTGAAGAAGGCAGCATTGTCGAAACGTCGGTTAAAAATCTTGTAATAGCGTCTGTTTTACAATTTACAAAAGAACATTGGTGATCGGGTATTTGAAAATGGCTGCCAATGGCTGCTATCCGTGCGTTCTAGATAGAATTGGAGCTTGGAAGTGTTTGGTTTCGGAAGAGAGGCCTCTAGCTTTTAAAGTTAATCGTCCAAAAATACAAGTCATTGAAGAAACAACGTAAAATCAACAGCTCAATGCGTTTATTTCTGTCCAAAAAACTATATTTTATATGTACATGCTTATTAAAGAATATTTTGTTTTGACAATATATGACAGCCAAAAAGACGAAAAAACATTTTGGCCAACGAGTATATTACTTACAGTATCTGAATTGCAAGTTACATTCTTCATATCATTTAAGGTCCGTTTTCTACCGTTTTGAAACCTACGATCATGCCCTGCCTGCCCTATATCTCTATTACGTCTCAAAAAATGTCTCTTCTAAAAAAACGCTTCATCGCAGGTTAAAAAGAAACCTATCCTGGGTCTTTAGATGGAAAAGTGTTGACATCACACATCATGTACGTGTGCGCTATACTAACTACTGCATAAAGATTGCAAAAATTGCAGAAAAAAAAGGCCAAGAAAACGCCACGAAGTTGCTTGAAAACCGCCAGAAATATTGCCCGTGTAAACTGGCCTGTACTATCTTGGTTTAAACAATAAGAGTTTTTTGAAAGAGTTTCTAGAACTATCCAGAGGTGTTTTTGCTTATGAGCCGTTCAAGCTCTAATATCAGCTGTCATACTCTCTACACTACCCTTCATACAATACCTATGGTAATGTTGAGGAGAAATTTCTTAACGATCAAGATGTGTAATCCTAGGTAATGACTTCCGTTACTCTCACTACCTTAGTGTTTGCTCTAGCAGTAAAAATGTTAGGAGAAATTTGATGTACGTCAATATTAAGGCTTGACGGGTTATAGGTCCGGGGGCCCGTTTCTCGAAAGTCCCATTACTTTACCGGCCGAAGTCATATTCTAACATCAAAATAATATATTAAAGAATAGTTGCGTCGGTTTTAATCCCCTAACTAGGCAATTATATTTCGCAAACTGGTAGCTATATTGCATAACTTTTAAAACTATTTAAAATACCTCAATCTTGAATGCAAATACGCCAGCTTTTGGGGGCGTAAATTACCGGGAGATTCGAGAAACGGGCCAACGGGAAATTGAATTCCTTGTCGACTGAGTCCATTTCATACACTGTGGGAGTTCCACCAGCCTACACATAAGAGGAAATCCAACTGAAAAGCTATTTCATATTTTTGTATTTCTGGAACAACGAGTAAAGTATTCTGAGTGTTGACTTGAGGTCCTTTTGAACGACATCTGCGAAAAAACCCAAACAAACAAACAAAAAAGCTCAGTCATTAACAAGAAAGTTCAAAGGGTTACCCTGGTTGTTTACCAGTCGATCCTCGGCTTGGGCAAACGGTACGCAAAATTCAGGACTGGTAAAATTTGGCTCGGAATCGCGTTTACCGTTTGTACATACCAGTTGAACTGTGAACCATTTACTGAAACTGCCTGGAACTAGTATCAACGATGGCTTTGAAGAAGTGGAACACACATTTCCGTTTGGAATGGAGCGATTTTCGTATGACCTTAAAAAATGGTTTCGGTATAAGTGTTTTTTATTTGTTTTAAAAGCCAATGGATGAAAAGATCAAAACATGGACTCTTCGTTTTCCCGCCAAAGAAAACCCTAATATGGAGAAGGCATTGCTCGATTGGCCATCGGTGTTGCAGTATGACGTCAAAGCGAAGTATCGATTGATTTCTAGAAAGTTCTCAGGCATAAAGTTTTTTCACCCGAGCGCTCGCTTAACCAACCAAAAGCCACGAGCGTTTGTATCCGTTCGATAAACCAATCAAATCGCTCTATTTCCGTTCGTTTGTTGTGTCTATTTTGTTCGCGCGTTTTCATTTCAAGGCCATACGAAAATCGCTCTATTCCGTTCGGAAAAACACGACTAGCTTTTCAAATGTTCCGTTGCTCCTGAAAATTTTCCGCTGGAAAGACCCAAAGAGTCATGTTCCATGTACTTTCCAGCCAGACTTTTCGGAAACTTTGAGTCAACAGTAAACAACCCCTGTGATTTATTTACTTCAGTGTTATTCAGATGGCGGCCAATATTCAAAGTGACTGTGATTCAGATTGGTATTGTTTGCATTGACTGTCCTTGAGACTGTTCTCTTTCTTTCACTTTTAACACAGATTTTTTCCTGTTGCAACTTCTGTTCCGCCCCCACACGATGTAAAAAGGGACTGAATACTTGGAGGGAATTGGGGTGGGAGGAACACTGTTTGGGGTCACCCTCCCCGCTTAATCTCCTAATAATTACAGTGGTTTAGCAAACTTTAAACCGAGGTTTTGAAGACCTGGGGCGCACTCAACAAAGATTTATGCGGGAAGGCTCCGCCCCGAGGTCCAACCCCGTACCCTTTTATATACCATTGTACCTCCCCGTAAAGGCCATTATAGAAAGCCAACCCCCGCCCCCCCCCCCCCCCCCCCCCCCCCTCCGCGTGCGTTCCGGGCCGAAGAACCGACCAAGATTATGAGCCGAAAATCATCTTTTTAGAGATAGCTTTTACCTTTAAATTTACTTTACTAAGTCATTTACCTTCAGGTTTGGCATGAAACTTCATTCCACTGTCTCTCATGAGGTCAATAGCTAAAGCAACATTATGGAGCTGTTGTGAAAAATGAAAACACCAGTAAGGTATGGTATGGTATGGTAACTTTATTTAAACACGGTATTTCCTTCAGGTAAGGAGCGAGATTAAAGAACAAGGTCACTGTAAAGGCTTCGTATCTTTAGGTAGATGGCGACCGCAACAAGAATGTCAAAAAAGCAGTAAGTTTATATTAGCAAAAGAACAACTTTGCACGTGCATCAAACGTTTTGGTACATTTTTTTTCTTTTTCGACTACGACGAGAAATTGCCTAGTTTCACGTTTTATCGAGAAGGTAATATGGAGCTTAAGGAAAGACGACGGCGACAGCAACGAGAACGGCAAAAAAGGAATAGGTTTGATGAGGAAAAAAAACAACTTTGCACATGCATCAAGCTTTTTGCACAATTCATTGCCGTCACTGCACGACTATGAAGTGAAAGCGCCTAATTTCACGTTTTGTGGACGACGTGAACACAAGGCAACGACTTCCTTTTTCTTTTCCTGTACTACTTTGAAACAATCCTTTAGAATTCAACGCCAGAAAAAATTGCCAACATTTGATGAACTGCACGAGATGGAATCCCTACGTCTATTAAATTATTAACTGCAGCATACCTTTTGATCTTTGTTTGCTGGTGTGATGTAATACTGGTACAGTGGTACAAAGAAACCTTCAAGAAGCCCCAGCAAAAAGATAAGGTAAACACCATCATGGAACTAAGGCAACAAAAAGAAAAAAATGAACAATTTTAATCTATTAATAATCTATTTAAAAGGCAGCAGTTCCTTTTATTACTTAAGTATGTACATCCTAAAGTTCCAAAAGTGAAAACCACCAAAGTCTATGTAGTGAGCCTCTACAATGTCATGATAAATTTTCATGAGTGCTCTAAAGTAGCCCCGCCCCCTCCTTCCCCCTTCCCTGTATCCAGTGGATCCACTACCCCACTTCTTCAAAAAATGATCCTATACGAACTTGGAACTATTTTCCAAAAAAAATAGCCAGAAATCACATTCATTTTGGTAGCCGGGGCAAAATTCCCATTTCTTGGCCCTTAATAACAGCCCTGTAGTTGATTAGTACCTGTGAGTCAATATTGTCAACCTCCAGGCTTAACTTGCTTAGATGCTTGTTAACAAAACTCTGCAGAGACTGCAAATCAATCAATCAATCAATCAATCAGCTGTCAGTAATTACCATAATATTATACTTTTTTTGAATGTCTTACAATTTCTCACAGAATTGGCCACTTGCACAACAGAGTCATTTTACTGTTACTAATACCAGACTCTATTTCATTTTTCCTTTCATATTTATAATTGAAAATCCCAGCAAGGTTTAAAACAATAAAAGCCCTTATTTGCACGAGAAAGCAAAACACTGAGGCATTGCGGTCGATAAAATAACATCATATTGCAAAACAGCCTATTGTGCATTTCACCTGTCTTGGACCTCTTTATATAATTAACTCCCTAACTCCCTCGTATAGTTGCAGTTTTTGTGGAAATACATAAGTGGCAATGGCATCAAAAAGTAAACATCATTAACATTTGAAAAATAAAACTGCCATTATACATCAGCCGACTAAAATCCTAAAGAAAGCTCATGCACAATATATGTACATACTGGGTATTCTCTAAACACACTGTATGCAAAACTCAACCAAAAATCATACGGGAGAAATAACAGTTTTCAGCTCAGATAGATGGGCTTTGACTGAGGCAAATCTGTGGCAATTACTTCATGTACCTTACTGTAGAGTACTTTAAAGGCTGCCATAATTTTGCAAAACGTTAATTGCATAATACCTTTTTAACCACATTTAGCTTCTCTGGTGCATTATCAAACAGTGCATCAAAGGCATCTCTTTCTAGAAATGACAAGAAAAAAATTGAGCCCATATAAATGACTGACCAGACAAAAAGTTAAGGAAAACAGCCACAACTATGAAAGAAGTTTAGAAAAAATTGCAAAGACATACCAGGCTTTCCTTCATCACTAAAAAAGAAAAAAGAGAGTTAAATTCTGTGATTTAAAGGTCATAAAAATAGTCACTGTCATTCATTAAAATTAGCGTAAAATTTCAACAAGCAACATGGCCTTGAGTCAGCGACATACGAGAGATGAAATTTTGACAAATGACAAAAAGTTGGGTTAAAACTGCAACAGTGATGAAAAATATGCTCATACAATATACAAAAATTAATGTCAACAGGGACATGGCTTCCTTTGCAAGATATGAAACCAATGGTTTTGAAATTCAGACTAAGGTTATATACGTACCCCTTAAGTATAAGAGGGCCTCAAAAAAACCTAAACTGTAGCAAGACTTTACACTTTAACACAAGACATCAACAGTTACATCTAACATTCTAAGCAAATGGCTCTTGATGTCTAGCTACAGCTGTACTTACTTTTCTCCTTCAGTCACTTCGGTTATCTCCTCAACAACCTTCTGAGGAAGTAGAATGCCCCCTTTTTTCTGCACAGTGACTGTGTTTATTGTAACTCCACTGGGCAGTTTCTGTGGACACTCAAAATGACGTGCCAAGGCAACCAGCAGATGCAGAATGGCTACAATGTCCTTGTCATGTATTCCTAGAGAAAAGACCCATCACAATATACAGTTAAACCCTGTTTTACAGACATCTGCTTAAACAGACAGATACCTCATTGGCTGTATTCACAATAGAGACAGATTATCCCTCTGAGACAGGTTGTCCGTTGGATTCGTGTCAGACAAATAATACATCTTAATTTGAAAATGAAATGGTCTTAATTTTGGATGGACAATCCACCTGACTTTATCCATCTGATTTTCCATCAATTTTGACCGATTTTGGCAATGGATTATCCGTCTTGGAAGGATAATCCGTCTCTAGTGTGAAAATGGCCATCAGTTTTCTTTGTCCCTGGGGAAAGCCCTTGCATTTTTCTAAAGTCAATCTGCTTAATAGGGACACTTTCTATGGCCCCCTTAAGTGTCCATATTTGACATTGTTGAGAAAAAATTGTTGAGTGGAAACTTTTGAAATCATAAATTGTGTTACCATTCAAATGAAACCTTTGGCAGTAATTTCACAAACGTAAGTTACTTTCCAGCATTAATAAGTAAAAGGAAAATTTTAATATATCAAACACTAGGCACAGTGTTTTCATCTGATCTGAATACCGTAGCCTGAATTTCAGACAACTCTTTGAGTCACATACTCCCTTAGGATGTTATGAAATTCAGGCTACAGACATCGAGGAATAGGTTGAAAAAGGGCAGCCAAGGTTATGACGTCAGCTTCTAAAACCATTTTTTTTAACACATCAGAATGAACTTACTGTTTGCTGTCCATTTTGCCTTGTGATCAGGAATTCCAAGCAGTTTGTTGACTTGTTCTAGTAAAACAGACAACTTGGCTTTCTGTAAAATTGTTGAAAAACATGCAATAATAAAATATGATTAATTAACACCAGGAATATGTTTTATGCAGGGGGAGTTTTAAAATGTACTAGGCTGTATTAAATTTTACTATGGAAAGCTGAAACTGAACTGATGATTGAATGTACCTATGAGCTCTAGGATGCTCAGAATGCAATGCATTTTGTGCAGAAACTACAATTTCCTTGATACCAGATAAAGGCAGAATATAGCTTATTGAACACAAGTTCATGACATCTGTAGCAAAATACCACTAGCTGTCATGCATGTAGCTGAAAATCATTGACAACCATGAACTTAAAGTTTAATTTGTTATAGCTGTACAATATCATACACAATTGTGACTTTGTTCATACCTGACTATCCACTGACTGAGTGACTTCTTCAAATTCAGCAAGCTTGATTTTCCCAAGTTTTTCTAAAGACAAGAGTACGTAAATTTAAAAAACTTACTAGTAAACTTTATATCCAGGGCCGTCACTGACATTTCAAGTTGCTAGGTATATACAATATATTCGAAGGGAGGGAATTCTTTCTGTTCCCTATGAAAGTACATGTAGCCAGGGATAATATTCACAGTAGGCAGTGAAAATCCCTGTCCCCTAGCCCTTTAAGTGGTTGTGTCTGAGTCTATTGTGTACATCCATTATAAGCATTCAGGGATATGTCCCTAAGAGCCGGCCATTGGCCAAAATTGACTGGCTGAAAAAAGAGCTTACCACCAACTCAAATTTCTCTGGAAAACAGACTTGAGCCGGAATTTTAGAGGAACAGATACGTAAAAAGTTAGCTTGACTAATATACAAAGCCTACGTAGCTCTTCCTTTAAACTACATCCCTGAGCAATTGTAATAATTAACTGATACTGTTGTACATGCAGTAATAATTATTGTCCCAATCACAGAAAAGAAGATGATCAACATACCCATTAAAATAGCAAGAATCTGACCATCATACAAGTCTTCTGTGATGTCTCTAAGAACAATCCGTAGTTCTGACAACTCATCATTAATCCAATCTAAAAGAACCTTAAAAAGGGCAAACACAACTGGTATTAAAAGTCATCTGTTCAACACAGTTGATATCCGTTGAGCTTCCCTTGCATTGCATACAGGTTTTTAGCACAAAAAAAGATCTTTAATACAGAACAGGTTAAAGGGGTGACATATGCAGTGCAATACAACTAACAAGGAACTCCCTGGTCAAAGTTATCATTATTGTTATCATTGTCATAATTATGATTATCACTATCACTGTCACTATAGTTATCCTTATTGTTTTCAATTGTGTTATTATTTACACCATCAGTGTCACTGTTATTATCATTATCACTAACATTATTCGCTGGTCTGTTAACTGAATTAGACCCATTTAGATGTAGATTGAAAGATTAAAACATCTCTTTACCCTGCACAAATTACAAACACTAGAAAACAAAATAAAATAAGTTTAATGAAGTCACATGAAGCAATGTGGTTCCACATGGGCTTTTATGGAAGGATGAAACATGAATGTGTTACAGTGTACATTAACTCACCTCTTGTAATTCTTTAACTTTCCCATTTTCTAAAGAGGCAGGCTCCACCATTGAGCGTTCTTCATTTTCCACTGAAAATCATAAACAATGCCAAACTTATTATAAAGAATTAATAAGAAGGTCTGTATGAGGACAAATATATTTTTTAATTTTCCAGTGGGTACCCGTTTGGGCAGAACCTCCCTCAATAGGCAATTATAGCGAGTAACCAACTGAAGCTCTTTGCTAAGATCCGAAGTGTGACGGTGCCTGGAGGTTGCTGCTCACAGGGTTGTCATGGCTATCTTCTGTGCTCACTTGCAGCTCCTTCAGTTTGACCAGGCGCCTTCCCAACCAACCCCCCAAAATGTGACCATTTTGGTTGCCATGCATGGCGCCTAAAATTTTGGTGCTAACGACTTGATTCGTAAAAAAGTCTTCCTAACCCAAAAGAGTTGGTTGCCAAATGGCGACCAAGCAAAAGCTTTAACTTGGAGGGTTACCAACACCCATTATTTTATTGGTGATTGGTTTAAGCACTAATATTAAATTAATTAGGAGAAAAAGGAGATATCTAACCTAAATGAAATGAGGCTGGAGTTACTGTCACAGGAGATGTTGGAGACTCAATGGCAAGCCTTCCCTCAGTCTCAAGTTCATTCACTGCAAGAACAAAACAAGATCATAACAATCTTTGTTAAGGGCCTGTTTACATGAAGGTGGGGGACCACAGGTAGGTGAGGTATCATTTGGCGGGTCACCCCACCTATCATGTAAACGTGATCAAATTAAAATGAGAGATTATATGGACAGGTGAGTTACCCCACCTAAGCGGGTTACCTCACCTACCAGGGGTCCCCCACCTCCATGTAAATAGGCCCTTAAAATGGTTTGCTTAAAGGGGCTGTGTCATGGCAGTCCAGTTCATTTTGTTTAATTTTGCCAATTACTCGCCCTCAATCGCTATGGAACTTAAAGTAAGCAAAGAAATTACATGTAAATGACAAAATCAGAGATCCTCGACAAACAAATTTGTCTCCTGAGCATTATTTTGAAGTTGCAAGCAGCAGGGATCAGCTTTGAAAAACTGTTAGGCTGAACAGTTTTCAAAAACCCTATGATTTCAACCCGTTTCAGTCTTCTTCAGTTTTGCCCATCCGTGTTATCTGTTGTTTCTGTTATGTTATTTTAACCTTCCCTTAAAGTTTTGAAGTTTTGGCTGAATTTCGTGACACAGCTCCCTTAAGTTATTTTACAACTGCAGTCAAGATCTGGAGATACAGCTAAAGTACCAGACAGGCTTTCTCACATGTACGGGTAATCACATGCAATCACCTCACATCACTGTGATAAATTTTGGAGTACTTATCCTCTACCCTTAGAGATTCTGATTTCAAATAAGCTTCTGGTTCCCTTGCCACAAGCCAATTCAGCTTCTACCATAGCAGGGCTGTTCTGGGAACATTTGCCCTCTGATATAAGACAACAAAAATCTTTGATCAGATTTTGGGAACAAAAAATAGTTTGTGTGAAAGGGAGAAAACCAAGGAAAAAAATGACTGAGGCCGTGAATGCAAGTCATGGGAGGTGGGTGGGTTGGACCCCTCTCTCCCCCCCCCCACCCCCCCACCTAAGGACCACATCAAGGAATCATGGAACGATTGTTCACTGATCAATCAACCAGCTGATTTCCCTCACAATGTGCCAACAATTAAATTCTCCACACTACAGGGTACAAACAATGTTTGTTATAATGGTATGGAGAAAACCATTATGAGAAAACAAACTATGACATCGATCGGCATAGGAAGGGTGTGGGGCAATGGAATTTGCTTTGGAATTTTCACACAACTAATCGATCGAAGGACAACGTAAGTCAACATCACGAAGAACTTTCCAAAGAACTACTGAAAATTTAATATAAAATACAACCCATATGCACGAATTGCTCAAACATAAACCAAAACTGAACCGGTTTACAACAGACAGCAACGGTCAATTTACCTGCAAGGAGAATTGCATGTGTACGATCGCAGATCGTGAGTGACTCGATCCGGCGATCGCACGAGAGTATTTATCGATACGACTACTTCTCATAGTACATTACCTTCTTGTCCTTTCTTTCTCCGCGTTAAAGTCCCAACCCAGCCAAGCTTGCCGGCCTCCTTCTTGTTCAAAGTGCCAGTTGGCGAACTTGGAGGATTACCAGACGCCATGTTTGTATGTCAAAAACTGGTTGATTCAGTTTGGAATAACAGCTGTTTTTATTGGCTAATGTGAAGTGGACCAATAGTGATAATTGTTATATTGGAGAAACAGTTGGCACAGGCATACCACTTTCTTCGCACCAACCCACTAATTTGTGGGATATATATAGGCGAAAAAAGGGGAAAATTGCCTTTATTTAATCTAGTTAACAATACAACATCATTTCTACTGTGAAAACAAAAGAAATGTACTGCGACTTTTTTCTTATACGTCGGGTTTCACGTAGGAAAATGAACGACAATTTCTTTACCGAGGCCCTCTTTAACTTAGGAGAGGTACGTTTGTCCCTTGTCTGAATTTCAAATCCTTTTGTTTCGGATCGCGTATTGAAAATAAACCCATGTCCGTATCGGTTTTTGTTACTGTGTCTGCTCCTTTCTTCCTTGCTGTCACACTTTTAACCCATCTCTGTGTCGTTTGTCGCCATTTCAGTCGTCTTATGTGGACCTTTTAAGACCATGCTTATTGTCGGAATTTTTTTTTCCACAGCTTTATTGGATGCTCCTCTAGTGATATACAATATAAATTTGTAATAAAACACACACACAAAAAAAAAGAAGCAAAAAAAACCCAAAAGGGGTAGGTGCAACGGGACTAACGTCCCATGCGAGGCACCCCCCCCCCCTCCCCACCGCGAGGCACCGCCCCTATTTTACCCTAACATGGCCTTTAAAAGTATTTTGACATTCTCAAGAATAATCTTCGAAGTTGAACTGTTTGAGCTGCGTGATCCCGAGCCTGGTTTTAACCATTTTCTCCTTTTTTGGTTTGTTTTGTTTTGCTAGTATGTAATCAGTCGGTCATTTTTTACTCTCAAAATGGGAAGGTCATCATTTATTTTAGCTAAAGGGCGTGTGTGCTGGTCTCTTTTGCAGCCGTGAGGAGCGCTGCATGATGACACTAAAAACGGCTGTGTAGCAGACTATGCAAGAGCCTGATCGAGGAAAGAGAAAATTATTCCATTGGGTACACACTGACTTAATAATTGATGACAGATTTGCCGAGCCTATGGTTACTTCCTTTGTGATGATGTCGAGAATCAGCAAACTTATCCAAAGAAAACCTTAGTTTTATATCGCAAGCTCTCAGGATATAAACGTTTGTGCACTTGACCTCTTGTAAAATCATGGGTTAAATCTGTCTTTAAGAATCTTCAGTTCTGCACGCTCCTTGAGCCTACATTTTTCAGTGGGTTGTTAGGGTGTGGCATCCCCTAGGCCTAATGGCCCCTATTTTTTTATCACCTTTACACCATCCACCCACTTAGAAAACCTGCCATTCTGGTAGATCTGTTGTTTCTTTAAACCTGATATCATTAGTCAGCATCAATTCTGAACTCATTACTTTTATTGAATAATTTGAAATATACATGACAAGATCACTTCTGAATAATCTGAAACCATTTGGTATTTATGTATTTTTTTTCCGATGGTTACCAGCAACCATACTTTAATATACTCATTATTACATGTGTCATGCAAACCAAAATGTTTTATTAACTATACAATGTTTAAAAAATTTACATCAATCTTTTTCATTATATAAAACTGCAGAACTTTTTGGGCCATTTACATGACACTTTATCATGACACTTTATCTAATGTAGATCTGAACAAACCTTAGGCTCGATTACCAGCCACTGTTCGGGAAAATGAGCCTGCACTCATCCCCCCTCCTCTCTTTGGGCAGGATGAAAGACCATGCTTGGGAGACGGTCGAAATCGAGCCTAAACAAACCTCATCTATTAAAATTTTAATTATTTTAAGCATATAGTACAATGACATACAAGCTACTATTTGTACCATAGTTTAAGTAGAGGAGACTGGTTATGAAAGGCACCAAACATAAAAAATGTAAACAATATGATGCTGTAGTTGATGTTGGAAGCTCCCTGACGTTCCACAATTAATCCTTTGTTTTTTTGCTTATAAATTGTCACGGAATAGTATTTAATGCGATGCTTTTCTTGGTCACTAAGATCAAAATGATAGAATTGTCAGCTATTGAACAATTTGTTGTGCACCTTCATTAGTTCACAAAAACACATTACAAAGGATGGGCTCCATAACTATTCCACTCTATTGACTAAGCTTGTAACTATTGATCAATGGAGATCACTGTTATGGACCATCACAGTGCCATGTTAGAGGAGTTTCTGTATGCCCCACAGAGAGTCTGACGTACAAGATGAATGACAAGGAAAGGAATCAACTCTAGCTATTTACCCATCACGCTGGGTGGACTAATAGCAACTCCCATATGAAAGAGAAGGGGATGCTTGAATAATTATTATACCCTTAAAGGATGGGTGTGACTTAGTCTTTATTTGACCCTTAAAGGAGACCATACACCAGCAGGGTATGATGGCATAAGTTTTCAACAAATTTTCTGCAAATCCTCTGTTAAGCACCCCCTGGAGGAGGTGGGGGGGGGGGGGTAAGACAAAAAAATTTATTCCAAACAGGTTTGAATGGGGGGTAAAAAGAGAGGGGGCTTTTCGGACAGGGGGGGGGGGGAAAGAACGGAAGAGGGAGGGGTAGGGAAAGAGGGTGGACTCCGGGGGTTGCAGATACATAA
>CALNXI010000103.1:357319-395970 GCA_942486025.1 Porites evermanni | reverse complement strand
CCCCCTGGGGGGGGGGGGGGGGGGGGGGGGTAAGAACAATAAATTTATTCCAATCAGGTTTGAATGGGGAGTAAATAGAGAGGGAGCTTATCTGACAGGGGGAGGGGGTATTTAATTGTGTTAAGATGATTATATCAAATCTCCAAAGTGGAAAAGCTCAGGTACATGAAGTTGGAGGTCATGCAGCTGAAGATAAAAAATAAATCTTAACTTCCCGCACATGAATATACCATACAGAATCCCTCCACAAGAAGTGTTACACTCACGATTGATAAGTCTATCATTTAATGGGGGAGGGGAGGGGGCTTAATAACTTTCTTCCCCTGAAATGGGGGGATTATTTGAGAGGATAGGAGTTTAACAGAGGATTTATGCTATGTAGATACTGCTTTACTAAAAATTCTAACTGATGCTTTTATTATATTTTTAATATTGGTCTTTTATCCTGTAACACCCTAAGTGAGACCAAAACCTGCAAATACAGTTGACTCCTGATAATTCGAACCTTCAAGGGAAATAGAAAAAAGTTCAAGTTATTTGGAGTTCGAGATATTGAGGGTAGTATTATATGGAAAATGATCTTAGGGGAATTGAAAATTACTTTGAGTTAATGGGAGGTTCGAGTTATAGAGGGTTCAAATTACTGGGAGTCGACTGTACCCCTATACAAGATAATGACTGCATGACCCAGTCACTTTCATATAGGACTGGTCCCCCCACCTTGGCTCAGGCTATTATGGGAGAGTTTTTTGTTGTTTTCGTCAAACAAATTAACCAGTAGTTGCTTTTGTTGTTTTGAATTAAAGCCACATGAAGGACTCTACAGTCCACAAGTCAGAATCAAGTTGTTCTGGCCAGAGTTGAATCACAGTTGACGATCAAACAACCAGTACTCCAAATCTCCTAAGATCTTCTGAGGATATGGATACACCCCGGCCAATTTGAAGCCATATTTCTTATACAGTCCAATCGCTGGTAATTGTGCACTCGTGGTCGACAAGACAATTTTTGAAAGTTTGCACTGCTCAGCATGTCTAAGAACCTGTTCCAGCAGCTTCCTTCCAACTCCCATTTTCCGACACGTCCCTGACACAGACATCCTCTGCAACTCGGCAACTCCTGGCTTTTGTTTTTCATCAACAATTAGTCCCACCATCCCAACAACTTTGCCATTTAATTCAGCTACCCACATGTGGCAGCCATCATTACACATGTATGTCTTGTCGATGTCAGCCAAATCTGTTCTTAGGCAGTACTTGATGAACTTCCAGCACTCATAGTAAATATCCACGTACAAAAGTGCTATCAGCACTAGTGAAATTGACAGGCTGAGAATTAAGATCCACACGGACCACTTCATAGATGCCAATATGGCAAAAATGGTTGTTATGGCAACATACCACAAGTATCTTGGAAAAACAACACGGTTAACAAGATTGATGAGCTGTTGCATGCCCTCTGTAAATATCTCTCGGCATTCGTGGTAATCTGTTGCCTGGTTATAGGAACGGATCTGCACTCCTTCCATGGCGGTACCCTTTTTCATTGTAGACATTATGGTAGTATCACTAATGAAGAACATATCCTGTTGAGATTGAAAAATATGAGCTAGAGAATGATTTATGAACACCCAACTTTTTTCAAAATCCCCATTTTGGCAGCCTACAAAGATAAACTGGTTGCCAAACACAAAGCATTGCTTGCCAGAAATTGAATCCCTTTTAACAGCTGTTAAATTAAAATGCACCATCATTTACATATTAAAAACAGGAATAAACCAGGCAGAGTTCTCATGTCTTTTTTACAGCCATTGCAAGATACATCTGTTGGCCTTTTATGGCATTTCAACGACTGAAATGAAAGATTTCCTTGCCCTTTCAAATACTTCAACCCGTGAAAAAAGTACCCCATTTGGGTGGGCGCGGCCTCCCCATATAGGTCATTATAGGGAGTACCCCTTCCCCCGCTTGGAGGTAGGCAATTTATAGACTGCAGTTTTGGTCCCCCCAGTTTTTTTCTACTTGACATGAGGGAGAGTCCCAGGGAATACTCTGGATTTCAAGTGACTGGGATAATTGAATGGGGGCAAAAATTTACACCCAAAAAATTCCCCCCAACAAAAATTAACCCCCAAAAAATCTCATGCCGAATTTCTGGGCCTTAAAAACTTTCAGAAAGCATTAAATGATACGACAAGAAAAATAAAGTTTTTAAAACCCAGTTTGGTTGTACTTTATTCGCAAAACTACGCAGCTAGGTGGGGCTACACGGGCACTACCACGAATCTACAGATTCCCTGCCTAAATTACACAAGCAAAAATCTTCTTGTTAAAATTTCCAACCCCCCCAAATTGTGAAATACACATAAAAAATTTCAACCCCCTCCCCCCAAAAAATCGTTTGGTTATCTCCATCACTTGAAATCCGGAGTACCCCCTGGGGGGGAGAGTGGGAAGGAAATTTGAGTAAAGGGTGACATACACCTGTGGGCTGCATAATCACATTATATTTGCTTTAAAAACATTTCATCTCAAGTTTGTCAAACATACAGCACTATAATAAAATATCAAAGTGCTTTTTTGTACTCCTCCACAGTGATTAAAAAAACAAACCTCTCTTTAAAAAATTATCTGAGAGTACTTGATCCCACAAGAAATTTCAAAAATAGCATATCCGACCTCGATTTGGATTGGGGTCAGTGTATGTATGTATTGAGTTTGAGTTTGAGTTTATTATTTCCCATAATATTATACAGTACATACAGTGTGTTACAATGTAATGAATTTGGGAGGAAGACTAAAGAAACCCTTACGGGCTTTTACAAGTAGTCTCCCTGAAGGTAACAAAAGATCTATTGAAATTCATTGAAATGGTATCAGTGAAATAGATTATAATTAACGGACAGAGATACAATAATTGATCTTACACATATATTACAAATACTTCACTCTGTACTGAGTACTTATTTATTTAGTACTTATTTACTTATGTATGTAGCAAAAATAAGAATATTGTGCCAGAAACTACTCGAGCCATCGTGATTCTGCACAAAAACACTTATGAACACGTTTCAGCATGGAATGTAAACTCCTAAATCTGTTTGTTTATTTTTTGACAATTGGTCAGCTGAACACACGAAATTGATACTTCAAAGGTGTTTTGAAAATGAAATGTATCCAAGGAGATTTTAATCTCCATGACAGGTTAGCACTCCAGTAACACTACTTCACGTGTAAAACAGGCTAAATTTAAACAGCGGGAGCGCAAATTAGATGAACTCTCAACCTCCGCCGGACTTTGGCTGGGTATACGAGCAATCGATATGGTTTTGACTTGAAAGAAACCGAAGCTTTAACACAAAGGCACAACGTGTGGACCTATTTTTTTGTGTTTATCCCGAAAACATATCCTTTAACCGATAACGATGTATATTAAAAAAGTAAAACCGACTGCACTGTAATTTAGTGCCAGCTTAATACGTAACACGCGTACGTAACACGTGTATTCAAAAGAGTGTTCTGTTTTTGTTTTGATGAACATCTTCATTAAAATCAGGGAAAAGGTCACCTAAAATTATATAACTTAGGTTAATGGTAGCATTTTTCTTTGTTAAGCACATCAGCTTTTATGTAAAATCAGCCAAACTTTAGCTAGTAGAGGGTTCCGCTCTAAAAATTATGCCATTAACATTAAATCCGATTGCTTTGGTGGTCTTATATCATGTATATGGGGGATGTTGAGATAGGCTTTTGGTAATCGTTGAGAATTACAATGATATACACTACAACTCTGATTTTCAGTTTCTTTATATCTCATCATGGCCTATTTTCACTGTTGTGGTCAGCTGACCTCATTCAGATGAACGCACAATAAAAAGATCGATGATTCGACAACCTAACGCTGATAAGTTCGCCATGTTCTTCAAAACATGTACATCATCATGTACATTATTACCGGGCGTTGTAACACAGCTGCAAGTCACGGAGAGAGCGAACGTAATTTCTATTTGAGATAAAGCAATCCTTTCGCTTACAAATTTAAACCAAGCGATAGAACATAGAACATGCATACAGACCACAAAAAGAATAAGCTTCAACCAGCTGAAACGAGTAAGCTGTAAGCTTAGTTTTAGTCTCTGTAGTAACGTACCTTTTCCTTCCACAAATTATGTCCGTGAGTTAAGAGTGAAAACTTGCTTGGATGAGTCAATTACAATTCACGAGGAACGAAAGTTGAGTTTCTGACTCACAGCACAAACATAACGTGGCCTGAACCGGCGTTTTCTATCCGTACTCTGAGCCAAACATAACATTGAGTGATCTGATACGTGCAATGTCACATGAATGGGCTCGATATTTGTTTACATACAGTATCTAATACCGCGCCAGACAAGACAACGTGGGCGCGAAGCCATCTACTGTTTTTTCTTGTCTGTTCATGCAAACTATGTGATAATCTGGAGTCACCTAAAAGATAATTATAAAAGACGTTCTTTAAAAAAATTGTCTCACAATGGCTAAAATCATGTTGCTTTCTCATTTACCTGGGCATCCTGCACAGTTCTCATAATTTTGGAAGATTGGCAGATGGAAAACGGAACAACGGAACGGAATGGATTACCAATCTCATCCAGCAGGTTGTAAGGCCAAAAAAAAAATTGAGTTGACAAAAAAACATGAATAGTTTTTCATAATTTTTTTAAAAGTAAGGGTTTAAACGAAAACGTATTTTGATTTCGTATGCTATTTTGGTCAGTTTTATTATTTTATAAGTCGGTTTGGAAGTACCGGCAGGCCTATTTATACTTATGACCATGATTTTCCCTCTTTTTTGTGAAAACCGTCTATAAGGGGAAATTTTTAAGTTTTGACGTTCGTACCTCCGGTCAAAGTTAAATAAGGGCTCAAAACTATAAATAAAGATATCCATTTCCCTGTAAAAGTATTAAGCTGCCAAAGAAAACAGGTCGTTTTTTCATTTGAGGTAACACCCTGAGGTAAGCTAGCGCCGAAATCCTTGAAACCTTAATCTGTGGGAAGAGCTTTAATTTACCGAAAGGTCGAGGAAACTGGAAAATTATTAAAAGAGAAGGATTGGCTTAAGTTATAGTTATGGGTTTGCTATTAGGGAATAAGATTTTCATTTAAATTTGCCAATCAAGCTAGTTACATGAATTTTTGCTTTTGACTAAACTAATTAGCCATATTCACGTAGGGTCGAAACGGAGATTTGTCATACCAAAGAAACAAAGAAGGACGTTATAGTGGGCAAAAAAACCACAAAATTATCGGTTGCCTTCAGATCCATGTGGAGAGAGAGACTGGTGACAGCACAATAATGACGTCATAGTGGCACATTGCAGCATTACAAAACACTTCGCGTAAAACAAGTATGATACCAAAAAAAGCCGTCCTTAAGCCATGCATTTGCAAAGTTGCAATCCATTTCCATCGTAGCGTTTGAGGGCCGAACGCAAAGGTAAAAAACTATTACTTTTTATCTCCAAGTGTGTAGAATATTAAAGTAAAAAATCGTGACACAGGTTTCTTTGATGCTGCTTTATTTTACACCACAGAATTAAAAAAATGATAGCCTCTGTTAAATATTTAATTGGAAGAATATATTTGGGAAAGCATTATCCAGGTTGCTTTAACAAGTCCAAAAATCCTACTTACCATCATTCCATGTGCACAGCAACTCATTACAGCCGAAATAGCGAAGTGGGAAAAGGATTAACGGTACTTATATTAAAAACGTCTGGATTAGAAGAGAAGCAGGAATCTATAAATTACATCAGTTTCGGTTAATACACCACAGGAAAAGGGTGAGATTTTTATTTTATTGAGAGATATCTCGATGTCGGTTATAGAGGTCGAACAATAAAAATGTGTCTAGAGACAGAAAAGATTTCCTTATGTGCGAAATAGCGAAAGGATGCTTCAATCACAGTCAGGTCTGTAATTTTTGCCGAGGATTTGACTGCTGTCCGCATTTCCGGTGTCAAACCGGTATGGCGAGGTGCCCGAAATGACTTAACTTCAAGGATGTGGACATTTCAGGCCAAATATAGCTCATTCGCCATGTTAGAAACGAGAAGAAACTGGGCCGAGTTAACGTTCGCAAAGACTTCTGGGACTGTTAGCTTATGCTTATCCCAAGTCACGATCCCAAAAACAATTGCGGGACGCATTTCGGTTCCAGTTCCCTTCTCGCTTGACGGTTGGTTAGCGCAAAGTTAGGGTGCAACGAATCCTGTCTTTTGGCGACAACGTGGCCTTGAGATCTTCATATCCAAAATCTTGCCCAGGAACAAGCTTGAATTTAAAGGACTTCACGAACCGCGCGATCAGCACCTTGCCTTCAAATTCAGCAAACATTTGACCAATGCAATGGCGAGGACCCAGAGAGAATGGAAAATAAGCATAGCGGTGAAATCCTGTATCTTCTTCATCCTTCTGTGCTGAAAACCGTTCAGGGTCAAATTTGTCTGGATCATTCCAATACTTGGGGTTGCGATGCAGCACATAAGGTAACGGATTGATGAGGGTACCAGCAGGAATGAAGTGACCTGCTAACTCATCATCCTTGTTGATGACACGAGAAAATGACGGCACGCTGGGGTGTAATCTCAAGGTCTCTTTCATCACAAGACCTGTGTAATTTAGCTTGCCAAGATCCTCGTAGGTGATGAATTGACGAGCACCGAGCACATCTTCAGCCTCCTGAACTAATCTACAAAACAAATCAGAAAAATAAACCCAAATATCAAAGAAAAACGAGTTTGAGAAAAGGGCCAACATTTCGCGACGCCGCACCCCGGACGTCCGGAGAACGAGCGTAGAAATTCCATACTGATGACATGTGACTACCCAGTTCTGGGTAAATGCCTCTGATTGGTCATGCCGGGAGGAAAATGTGCTTCAACCAATTAGAAGCACTACCCAGATCTGGGCAGTGACCTGTCATCAGGATAGAATTTCCGCGCTCGTTCCTCAGTTGGCATTTCGTGAGTCCTAGAGGTGGCGTCCCGAAATGACTGCAGTCTTCTTAGGCTAATAAAAATTCCCTATTTTACTTCGATTTTCCAAGAGTCGATTTCCCACTTTGTTAATAGGGATTTTATGATCCAACGACGCGGACGGCAACGAGAACGTCAAAACAACAACTGGTTTAATAAGCAAAACAACAACTTTGCACGTGCATCACGCTTTTTTGTACATTTCTTCCCTGTTTTTTGCACGACTACGACGTGAAAATGCCTAATTTTTCGTTTTATGGAGGACGTAAACAAACAACGACGAAATTTTATTTCTCTTTCTGAGCTTGAATATGGTCACTTGAAATTCAGCTTCAGGAGGGTCCGCTTACATTTGACAAAGTAAGTGTACTGAAGAAAGGAAGGAACGCAAATTCACTTTTTAAGCTAAGTTCTCGTTCAGTGTCGTTTCCGTCGCTGCGTTGGACCTTAAAGTCCCTTCTATCTCCGAAGACAAGGCGATGTCAGCATAATACATGATACTTAAATTTGAAATGTTCGCTTAGCCAAGGTTTAATTTCGTTCCAAAAGGACATTCAAACTGAAAGTAATAAATTTACCTTTCTTCGACCTCAGGATGTTTTCCAACCTCTGCTAACATGAAAGCCAGCATGGCAGAAGTTGTCTCCTGACCTGTTTGTGAGAAGAAAAAAAAAATAAATATCGCCTTTCAGCTTCTCTTTCAGTAATATACCGTAAAATTCCGGAAAATAAGCCCCTCCATGTATAAGCCCCTCGAAATATAAGCCCCCCAAACTCGTAACGCAAAAAACCCTCCGTTAAATCGCCCCTCCAAATATAAGCCCCCCGGGGGCTTGTACTTGGTAATTGCCCTCAAATACAAAGTAAAACAAAGCAAAACGGTAAATTTCCTTCCAACTATAAGGCTAGCCCAATCGATTTTGAAACGAAAATTTCCCTCCATAGATACGCCGCTCCAAATATAAGCCCCTCAGAAAGGGCCTTTGAAAAATATAAACACCGGGGCTTATTTTCGGAATTTTAAGGTATATTCTGTGGCCCACTTCAATCCTTTGTTTAAATTTTAATCTCTGTGTTTCAAACCCACTCTCATAGATTACCATGGCCAAAAACAAAACGAAATAAAATTTAAACCAAGAACGAAGAACTAAAGCGCAAAGTAAAGAGTTAACTATACTGCTACAATCACAGAACATAGGAAAAAAGACTACCTAATTTCTGACAGTATACAGGATGTTTGTCACAATGAGCCTAGTTTCGTAGCTGTAGCTCGCAGTGGCTCAGTTGTAGAGTAGCCGAACTTGTCACCGTCTTCAAAACACGCAAATTTTCCTTCAACAATGTCTGCCTTATCGCGCGGCCAAATTGACAAGAATGACGTAGAATGATTTGCAAGAATGGATATAATTAACAATGTGGCGGCAAATACGAAGAATTGTCATCGTTGACAACTCCCCAATCATTTTCATTATCTTTGTTTGCTTCGCTATACATCTCTTACAGTCAAGTTCATCGCTAAGCAAAACAAATGGCGTCAAAATGCCGTCGTCGCCTTTTCTTTGATCCTGTACTTGTTCCTAGTTTCTGGGACATTTCTCAAAGAGACGAGGACCAAAATAAGTTTAAAAATATTTCCATAAAAAAAAAACATTTCCCCGACGCTTCTTTATTTCCCGCGTATTCAGGTAAACATAGTCTCAGCTTACCAGCAATAAAGAAGGTTACAAAGTGATCCAGGAGTTCTTCATAATCCAAAACAGTATCTTCGTCCATTGACTTCAGAATGTAGGAGAGAATATCAGTTGGGACTTCATCACCATTTAAAATCGCTTTCTTTCTCTCGTCAATGATCTTCTTTCCTGTGTCCCTTAGAAAATGAATCGCAGCTATCACAGAATTTTGATAGCCGTAGGTTGTGAATTCAACAGCATGAAATGGATGGGCAAAGCACCAGATTGGAGCAATTAAAGACTCTTTTATGGCTCTTGGAAATGGAGACTCTGGTTCGTGGATTGCATTAAGATCAATTCCAAAAGCAACCTGTAAAAAAAACATGCCATGTTACAGTACAACTCCATTAATGAAGGATAATGGGGTATGAAACTGTTTTCCCACTAACCAGGGGCATACCTCCCTTTATGCATGACACACGTGTGTACCTGATAAAAACAAAGGAACAAAAATGCAATACAGTATAATAACAAAAAAATGATAACAATAATGGAAAGCACAACTCTTTGACTCTTCCTGTTCCTTTGAAAAATTTTGTCCTCAAACCAAGCAGAAATAGCGAGCTGGAGTGGAATAAAGCATGGATAACTGGAATGACTGGGATGACTGGGATAACTGGAATGACTAGGATGACAGGGATGACTGGGATGACTGGGATGACTGAGTTGACTGGGAAGACTAGGATGACTGGGATGAAAAGGATAACTGGGACGATTAGGATGACAGGGATGACTGGGATGCTTGTTTTCAAACCGAAATATTGGACAAATTTTTTTAATCATATATTTTTTGTTTTATTTTTTTGTTTACTTCTTCATGGCCTTGCTGTAAGGATCAGTTTGCCATTTCATATTTTTCTACAAGTTCTTATTGTACTGATCCAGGTCTACAACTGGGAGATCCAGCACCACTCGTTGGTTTGTCGCTGTGGACTTGCTGATATTTTATATATGACTGGGATGACTTGGATGACTAGGATGACAAGGATGACTGGGAAGACTAGGATGACAGGGATGACTTGGATGACAAGGATGACTGAGATGACTAGGATGACCGGGATAACTTGGATGACTGGGAAGACTAGGATAACTGGGATGACTAATATGACTTGGGTGACTAATATGACTGAGATAACTGAGATGACTGGGGTGACTGGGAAGACCACCTTGATGAGGATGACTAGGATGACTAGGGTGACGAGGATGACTGGGATGACTAGGATTACCAGGGTGGAAATACCCAGAACTAGAATTGCTCACAGGCTAGGAGACCATGGATATTGTGCAGGAATACACATATTTGGGAATGCGAAGCCTGTTAACTGCTGGGGCATAGCTACTTGTCTACACATGTATACCTGAAAAAGTCAAAGGCCACGCCCCTGATATGATACATTTTCCACAATACAATACAGGTCACAATACAAGATATGCAAGTGGAATCCAGAATTCTGGGCTTTTGAATCTAGAATTAAGCTCAAGGAATCCGGAATCCTGCTAACATTTGGAATGCGGAATCTAAGTTCCACTGGGAAGGATTCTGGATATCTAGTACCTGGAATCTGGATTCCATTGTGTGGAATCCAGAATCCAAGACTGTCTAGAATACCACACATAGGGTGATCAGTAACACCCTTTACATAGGGTGCGTTCCTTTGGGATGATCCAGATCAGGATCAGCGATCTGAGATCACTCAGATCATGGTAGATCAAATGAACCAATGAATCCTTGTCCAGAGTGGATTCATTGGTTTATTTGATCTTCCATGATCCGAGTGATCTCGGATCACTGATCCTGATCTGGATCATCCCAAAGGAACACATCCTTAAATGCCAGAGCAAAAATAGTTCTATAACTTACCTTGCCAATAATATCCAAAGTAATTCTGTTAAACTCGTCTGCCATTAACACCTCTGTTTTGCCATCAGCTAATTTAGCTAGCCTTGCCAAAAGGACATCACAACTCGCATTAAATTGCTCCATGAATTCCTTCAAATATTTCCTGTGAAATGCAGGATTGAGAGCGAGACGTTTCTCCTTCCATTTCTCGTGATCGGTTTCTGTGACAAGGCCTTTCCCCAAAAACCTCTCTCCGAAAATATAAGCCAGCTTATCATAAGCCCAGGAGTCTTTAGGATAATTGGATGTGATAAGCACTTTCTTGGTCAATTCAGCATCTGATATGTAAACGATAGGAATGTGAAACACCCAGAGTACCATAACAGGACCATACTCTCGACAGAGGTGGTTCAAGATTTCAGCACCGCTGCTGTAGCCATAGGCTTTCTTTAGCCTCTCCATTTCTTTTATGTTTCCCCAGAAAAATCCATCGCGTTTAGGGCCAGGTATATGATCAAGGGTCTTATGTTTGTGATGAAGGTAAACAACAAAGCACAAGACGAGAGTAAAAAGTGTCAGACATAGACTGATCACCAGAAAATACACAACGCCGTAAATTGCAGAAGCCATCTTGAATTCTAAACGACTAAATGTACTTTCTCTAGGGTAGGGTGAAGTGTAACTAAATAGTCGATACTTGCAAATAGAAATTGAAAGAACAATCTTTATGGAGTATTTACATCAATTTTAAAAATATATGCAAAATTCTGATTTGAAGGAGGGAAAAGCATATTTTTTATCTGTGAATTTATGGCAGAAGAGGAAACTAATCGATCCACCTATCCCAGGAGGGGAGATCTTGTCACTGTTCGCCCCAGCTTTTTTCGGTTGTATACCAACATGGCGGCAAAGGAAGGATCATACCGCAAAGAAACTGTCGACAGTGTTTACAACAAACTTGTTTGCAGAAAATCTGAAATAGATCTATTGTTGACACTTTTTGGAGACAGAGGTTCGTTTGTGTCGCCATCGATATTCATCTGCGGTCATACAGCTACAGGGAAAACGGTGGTCGTGGAAACTTTGTTGAAAGATTTGGAGGTGAGCATGTTGTTTATTTAAAAGCATGCGAGGCTTATAATTTATTGTATTGACAATCGTTTAATCCTGAATTTTGGACACAGAATAATCGAAGCTGCCATCAGAGATGCCAGCCTCTGCAGATCAAAAATCTGGAGAGTTTTCTTAAATAGCACTTAACCCTCCCTCCCCACCATCCCACCCTACCACCCCCCCCCCCCCACCCCCCCAAAACCACCCATCATTTCGTTCCCCTCTATACAAATCACCCAAAATTATCTTGAATTTTTTTACCCGTTACAATGGAGAACATGACTCCTTCCTTTTGCGCAAATATGCCGATTTGAAAAATTTGGAGGTGAGCATGTTGTTTATTTAAAAGCATGCGAGGTTTATAAATTATTTTATTGACAATCGTTTAATCCTGAATTTTGGACACAGAATAAACGAAGCTGCCCACAAAGATGCCCGCCTCTGCAGATCAAAAATCTTGAGAGTTTTCTTAAAAAGCACTTAACCCCCCCCCCCCACCCTCCCACCCCACCCCCCCCCCCCCCCCCACGTCCAATAAGTCACCATGATTGTTTGCCATTTATAAAAAATTCCGGAAATTTTATTTGGGAATTTTCGCTCGGTAAGAGCGGTACATGTCGTCTACCATTTGCCCAAAATTTCCGGATTGTCTTGCCGCGCTAGACTGCCGAGATTCTAGTTACAACATAAAACTAGTATGAAACTCAAGAAACAAGTAAGTGGTATAACAATTTCCATTTGGAACATCCCAACTGGGAAAACGGGACTACCTTTCAGAATTTCCATTTGTCCCGGGAATTTTCCAGTGGGACAAACCAAAAAAACATTTAATACCATTTACACCCCAACAGGAATTTGCGGTAATTTGTGGTAAATGGTAAACAATGCATGTTTTATCCCTGATACTGGCACATGATTGACTTAGTCCCAAATTGTTTTTGTTATGAAGGTTGATCACATCTCAAAGTTTCTCTCTGACTGATACTTGTACAGCTGGGCCCTGTTCCTCAAAAGATGGTTAAGTTTAACCCTGCGGATTTAAAGCCAAATTTCAAGCATGGTTTTCTTGTCTAAGAACATGCAACTCGAGGTTACGAAATACTGTTGAGCCTTTGCTACGAGATGCAGTAATGGTAACACAAAATGTTACCCTAAGCAACACATAGGAATGTAAAATACAAAAACAGAACAAAATTTTAATCCCAGATTAACACTAATCGACCTTTCAGGAACCAGGCCCTGTAGTGTAAAAAGAATCAACTCAAGTATGATCATTTTCAGACATTCTTTGTTGTTTTAAATTGGCAGATTTTTATATAAGATGAAATAGTTTTGATTTTTTTCCGTTTGTTGTTCTTGAACAGCTTCCCCATGCGTTGGTGAACTGCATAGAGAGTTTTACAGCACGTCTTATTTATGAGCACATTTTATACCAGTTACAAGATTTGGATGAAGAAGATGATGATTTCGATCCCCCACCCAAATGTGACAACATGACAGACTTTTTCCGCCAACTCAAGAATTCTTTATCATCAAGACAGCTCACAAGTGAAACATTTTACATTGTCCTTGATAAAGCTGAGAGATTACGGGATATTGAAGCCAATGTTCTGCCGGCATTCCTGAGACTTCAAGAGCTGACACAACTTAATATCTGTGTCATCTTCATCAGTCAAATTGTGTGGGAAAAATTCCAAGTTGGTACGGGATTTTATGAACCTGTTGTGGTTCACTTTCCGGATTATTCGAAGGTGGAGTTACTTCAGATTATGGCCAAAGATTGTCCATCATCATATCCTGTGGAGTTCTACAAAGCCTACTGTCAACTTTTTACGAGTGTGTTCTACTCGGTGTGTAGAGATCTGAATGAACTGCGTCATTTAGTGAGTATGATAATATTTGCACTAAAGACAAGTGACTTACTGACAACAAACCGTGGCATGGCCAGTACCTTATGCATGCACACAGCCATATCACCTGGGCAGTGGTAGCCATGAACAGCTGTTTCCCCTGTATTGGGGCTTATCGGCATAAAGGGCTGTTAATAAGAGCTGGTGGGAGGGGGAGGAGGGGCAGAGATCACTCCCGGCAACATTGAGCACGACCCCCAGCTTCTTTCAGTGGAGATAAAAGGACAATAATAATTATTGTCCTTAGCCTGAAATTCATCCGATTGCTTCGAGTCGTTTTTTCCTCTCAACAACGTCTGAATCGACGGGCCGTTAATGCCGTCTAGTGACGTCACTCACTACCCGAAAACCGGGTAGTGATTTTGATTGGTTGATTGTCTAAACATTCGCATAATTATGTATAATTATGAAAAATTTTACCGGGATTGTCGCTTGATATTCAGCGGATCGCATCCCCGGCATTCTTTCGTTTAGTTCAAACATTTCGATAAGCTTAATCTTTATCTTAAACAGCAAAATTGCCCTTGTCTTCGAAACTGAAGTGCTAAATTGAACTGCTAATGAAGAATCATTGCGGAGAGTGTGTAAGTTTTTCATTTAGAGCCGCTTTGTGGTTTCGGCGGCCGTTGATTTTGTTTACGCGAAGTTTTCTGAGATCAATGTTATAATTCGACCTTCTTGCTATTTTTACCGTCAAGTGTAATGATTCTGTTAGCTTTTCTTTCTTGTCTCCTTGTTTTTTTTCTTCGTTAATTAAAGCAAATCATTGTGTTTTTGAACTAATTTTTCCTTGTGTGTGTTTATTTCATTTGCGTGATTGCGACCGAGTTTGATATTTATAGAATTTAGTACAACCGGTTCAGAGTTGTACTGCATGCAGTTGATAGTTTCAACGTTAAACATGAATTACGATCGAAAAAAATAAAGCAGTTCTGTATCATGCAGACATTTCCAGACGATATTTCTCGGTTTGCCACTTGAAAATCGTGTTTTACTTTTTGCATGAATTAAAGCAAAGGTCAAGGACTAGTGACGTCACTGGACGGCATTAACGGCCGGTCGATTCAGACGTTACTGAGGGAGAAATAACGACTCGAAGTAATCGGATGAAATTCAGGCTATATTGTCCTTTTATTGAAAAAAACTTCCTAGCCATTCAGTTCCCACCTACTAATTGCATACAAACCCAGCAACTTGAAAGTCTAGTGACAGCCTTGACTCATTTGGAAGAGAGTATTGGAAGCATATAAGTATGAGTAATTTCTTTATTTAGCCAAAGTCCATCAGTAGGTGACCTTGTTTGAGCAAGTCATCTTAAAATTAGCCTCTCAGGCAGGCATTTTTAGGGGAGCTTGTATTTCGCCCCTCCCCACAAACGCCTGCCCTACTGAGAACAACATTCCTTTTCCATTGTTTTATTCACATGGTAAGTGACCAATTCACATGGTAAGTGACCAATCAAATAAAGTGTTGACATACTAAACATGACTCATGGTAGTGTATAAACTTGACCCTAGAGTTACAATTTTCCTACTTTTCTTTCCTTCGCTAAGGTTATGCAGTGCACAGAGTATTCTAAAATCTGATTAAATCTTACTTTTGCCACTTTGCGATTGGCTAAGCTTGGGAAAGGAATGTTGTTCTTGGTTGAGCAGGCATTTCTAGGGAGGGCGAAATACAAGCTCTCCTAAAAACGCTTGCATGGGAGGCTTTCATGAAATCTGCACATGTATTTCCTTCTATTGACTAAAAACTGATCTACCAGTATATCTTTTATTCATTTCAGGCCCTGTTACATTTTCCCAAATATTGTGAGCCAGTAGTCTCCGGTGATGCTGAAATGACAGACAGTCGTAAACTATGGAGGAACATCGAGCCCCACCTGAAGAAGGCACTTCACACAGTTTATCTCAGAGAGGTGTCCAGTCACCAGTGGGAGTCGATTATAAGTCAAGATACACAGGACAACAATGAAAATCTAGGGGACCAGGGTAAGAACATTAACTAACTACACTCCTCAATACACTGTTGGTTTGCGTATAAAACCAATGGTTTTTTCTTTTTTAAAAAGTGTTCCGAACATTTTTTAAAGAGTCTTTGCCGTCACCATCTCTTTTGTATAGTCATTGTATAGTCATAAGACATCGCATTTGCTAATTTCACATTGTAGTCAATGCAGTGACAGCGAAGAAATGTAAGAATTTAGAGGTATGGTTAATGCTGTCTTCAACAAACTGCTCAAACCCTTCAAAGTGGCACAATCCGCTCTATTTTCTTGGCAGCGTGCAAAGAAACTAGCGTCCGATAGCCCAGGGCTAGTGGATTTTGCTATTGGGCTAGTGAATTCTGTTCTTAATTTGCCAGATGGGCAAGTGAAGTATTTTGAGGAATTCAACTTACAGAAGAACTGTGAAATCAATTCTGCTCATCAATAAATTTTGGGGGCTGGTTGAAATGACGTTTGGGCTAGTAAATGTTAGCTTCGGCTTCCCCGAATGGCAAGCTGTAAAAATGAATTTCTTTGCACCCTGCTCGGGGTAAGAAAATTCGCTGACACGCTAATTGAAACAGCATTTTACTTCTCTGTTCTAGGTGTCTCAGTTCGTTCTTACATTGAACTTCCATTTTATACCAAGTATCTCCTGATTGCGGCTTATTTGGCGTCATACAACCCTGCTCACACAGACAGAAGGTTCTTCACAAAACAAGGAAGAAGAGGAATAAGCAACAGGGCGAAGGCTGCTGCCAAAGGAAAAAAGTCCAACACTCAACTTACAGGTACAACTGTATACATGGGCGCCGCGTGAGATTTTGTAGATGTACGCACAGGAAGAAAAGTCAGACCACCAAAGGAGCTCCAAAGTAGGCGGGGCTGGAGGCATGCGCCCTTCCCCCCCCCCCCCCCCCCCCCCCCCCCCCCCACTACCTCCCTCCCCCCCCCCACCCCCTCCCCCCTTCTCTCGTCTTCCCCTTTTTTCAAAACCAACACAACGAAATAACACATATAAACAAATAAATTATATTAATGTTAACTTTTTATCATAAACAATCGCATGCCAAAAGAAAAAAAGCCAACCCTCCACTTACAGGTACAAATGTAAAAAAGGGGGCCGGGGGGGGTTTTGTAGGTGTACGCAAAGGAAGAAAAGGCAAACCCCCAAAGGGGCCCCCAAGGAGGCGGGGGTGGAGGCATGCGCCCCTCCCCCCCCCCCCCACCCCCTCCTTTCAGAATTGTCAAATTTAGAGGCGCGGAAATCCATTTCCTACGTTTTCCGATGGAAATTTTAAATAAATGAAAACAAAGGAAAATGCAATAGTTACTTATATATTTTACCCATCTCTTTTTGGTATGGTAAGACAGCGGTCAACGCCAAAAAGGAAGTTACAAGCAAGGGGCGAGATAGCCTGCAAGATAGCCATCTCTCCTCGTCTCTCCTATGAAACGTCCCTACTGGCGAGGAGTTGAGGAGAGTACGGGTATATTCGCGGGCTAAGGGCGAGACGTTTACCCTTCAGTCAGGCAAAGACACAAGTAGAATGCGAAAAAATTTGTCAATCACCGCTATCTAACAATAAGAATGCTTTCCGGAAATAAAAAAATGTATTTTTTTGACATATTTCAGTTATACACAGGAGTGGGTGTGCGTATATGGACGCTACGCTCCTGTAGTACAGATAAAGCGGTGGAATTCTGAAAAAAAAATTCTCCATTTCTGATTGGCTCAAATCCTCTAGCTAATTCTTCATAACCCGCTAGCGTTGACCATATTTGGAAGGCGCTTTCGAGATCTGATAAAATGACGTCAATAGTACAGGATAAACACTATACAAAGGTGCGTTGTTTTGGTAAAGCTAGAGGAAATGGCTTCCTTGTGAAGAAGAAATAGCCGAACTACTGGCTAAAAACTTAGAAAGACAACTACAACAAAAAACTACAACTCGACAGATGACATTGTTGCTATTTGAAGAAAATCGTTTAGACTAAACATCCCGTATATCCTGAATTTTGGTGTGATAACCTAACTGTTTTTACCGACCTAATACATGTAAATGTAAATGTAAATTTGCTAAGGAAAAGGCTCTACCTCTGTCACTAATTCCAGAAACCATTTTCGTCATTGCTTCTCTTATCGATCAACCATCATTATTTTTGTCGCCGCAGGTCCTAAGAATTTCCCGCTCGACCGTCTAATGGCTATATTCTACAGCATAGTGGAAGACAACGTTGCGCCTTCAGCAAGCATTCTGTGCCAGATTTCATCGCTGGTTTCACTAAATCTTCTAGCTCAAGTGACATCTGATGATCAGATTGACTGCCCCAAGTATAAATGCCTCGTCAATTTTCTCACCATCTCGGAGATCGCCAAGCAGTTGAAGTTTGATATTGTGCAGTATTTATATGACTTTGTTTAATTAAAAGATCCTTTGTTAATTTAGCTTTGGTGTTGGTTCCTGTTGTTGTCAGTATAACACCTCTCAAACTTGGATTTCGCCCCAGGAATGGCCCAATTGAAAACGCCAAAATTTCCAATTTTCAGTGATTTTGTGAAATTCTGGAAAACAATTAGTACCAAGTGAAAGTACTGCTGAAGAGGTTTCATTTGAATGGTAACACCATAGGGTTTCATCAACAGACTCAAAAGTTAGAACTACATACTTAATAAATAGTACCATGTGAAAGTACTGCTAAAGAGCTTTCATTTGAACGGTAACACCATAGGATTTCATCCACAGCCTCAAAAGCTAGAACTACATACTAAATAAATGTTACCATGTGAAAGTACTGCTAAAGAGCTTTCATTTGAATGGTCACACCATAGGGTTTCGTTCACAGATTTAAAAGTTAGAACTACATACTAAGTAAATAGTACCATGTGAAAGTACTGCTAGAGAGCTTTCATTTAAATGGTCACATCATAGGATTTGGTCTGCAGACTCAAAAGTTAGAACTACGTACTAAATAAATAGTACCATGTGGAAAGTATTGCTGAAGAGGTTTCATTTGAATGGTAACACCATAGGGTTTCCTTCACAGAGTTAAAAGTTAGACCCAGCTTACAAGACGCCATCACCAGCTCTGCATTGTTTAAGTGAGAAGTAGACCTTGGCAAAGCCAAATGAGAACTACGTCCAGTGTCCAGCTTATAATCATTTGGCTTTTTTGTTAGTGGGCGTCGGGCTTCGTATTTTACGAGCACCCTTCCTTTTTTCTTAGTCCTTCGGGCAAAACGCGCGAGAGAGGAAAAATGACCGCGCGCGTGCCTGAAGGCTTGAGATCCTCTGCATGAATCGTCTGACCTTTGCAAGGTCTGTTCCGCAGTAGGCCCTCACAAACGGCTGCAGAAGTGAGGATGCATCCAGTACTTCTCCAAATTCCACTTCATACAGACCCAGAAGACTGTCCTCGTCTCTGTCGTCCTTGTATTGTTTGCACATACCTGTATAACTTATATAAGGGAGGCCCCGCTCTGGGATTGTAAGACCCACAGACAGGGTGCTTGGAAAGGCTGTCCACCATTGGCATGAAGATCCTGGGGACGAGATATGGTTGCCTAATTTGAGAAACAAGGCAAATATGGAGAAACACAACAATTTTAACGTTCGCGGCTATACTAAGTTTTGGTCACCGAACTTGTTTCTATTGTGTGGGATAGATTAAAGGTCAATTATAAAGAACCTTATCACGTGACGTCACGTCTTAGACCAGTCCTGTTGGAAGCTTTTATCGCAATAAATTTGCATTGAGGCGGGTCACGTCGGTGAAGAAGCTCTATAAAGCAACTGAAAAAGTGCGCCTAACCAATCCCTAATATACTACTAACATGATATTGCGAGTCCAACTAATACAAGACTACATTCATGATCATGATCTTTTGCAAGTGTAACCTTTGAATATAATGATACAGCATCCATCGTTTTTTCTGACAGCGCTTTATAAGAGGTGCGTTAAAGTTATGGACAAGGAAAATTATAAAGAAAAGAGATTTTCGATGGTGTCCGATTGAAGCACGAAGAAACTTAAGGCAATTTAAATTGGGTTACCGGTAATGAGTCTTAATTTGCTAAGAAAGTTAACGTTAGCAAGGAATTTACTTGTAACTGACAACATCACAGCTTCTTGTAAAACAAACATCTCTCCAAAAGCATTGTATGAAACTGTTGCAAACAAACAAGATGAACGTAATTTGAAAAACTCTCAAGCTAACACGTTTTCAAAGACCAGAATTGCAATCCGTTTTAATTTTCTGAAAAAGTCTATCCATCCTTGCCTTCACTGTTTGAAATTTGATAAATTTTGTGACACAGCTCCTTTAATTTCAGTCTAATTTTGTTATCACTAAGGAAAAGAATAACCACATGCAGTTGCTACACTGTACTACGCCAGGCTGCTGTCAAGTTAATGCTCTTAGAGCCGTACCTGCCATAATCGAAATGTTACCATTGTTTTAATCATTGATTTTATGCGGTGCTTTACTGTGAGTGACCTGATCTCATCATGGGAGAGTACACCTCAAACGTATCGACACACCACACCCATTTATAAATTAAACTATCTTTTATTTGCATATGTAGATTTAGATTACAGTTTGTCAGATATCTGAATGTTCTTTACCCTGGTGGCTTAGCATCTCAAAACCACAAGTTACGAGAAATGTTTCTGTTTATGGTTGAATCTTTATCAAGCACCCTGAATTTTCCAAAACTTCCGAACATTTGAGTCCACTCCTTTAATTTTCAGCTTGCGGGGGAGGCATTTCTTCCACATAAATCCGGGACACTGAGTTCCAGCCTGTGTACGCATCAGCATTTCCATACCCTGCGCAGTTGCCAACCCAGAATCCCACGCGCACCTTCCCTTTGTGGATTTTATCACAGACTCCTTCAACGTGACGTGGGCGGTGCAAATTATCTTTTCTGCTGCCAGATCCTTTATACATATAGACTGTAGCATCAATAGCTGCTGGTGTCGAGCATTCTACACCATTAAAAGTGAAATACCATCGCCTGCAACAAGCGTCGCAGTTATAGATGCGGAGTTGGCCACTCCAGTAGACGCGCAGACTTGTGCTGTCTGACCTCTTCTCGAAAACACAATCCTGTTGAAAAAAAAAAAACAGAAACAACAATGACGGCGGTGTAAAGACGAAATTCTCTCTGCAGAGCCTCTGGACGAAATCCTGTGATGTTACGGTTTCAGGCTTCGGATAGCTATTGGGCTGTACTTTCTGGTGGTTTTGTTTCTTATCCTGTAAAAGGTGGTACTAACTTTTGAATCATTCAAATATCCAGTACCTCTTCAGCAGCACTAGACTCAGTTCATATGGTACTGTTTATTATGCTGTCAGCAGTACAAGGTTATTTAAAGCTTTGCATCTGTACAAACTCCTGTATTGTTACTAATAAAATGAAGCTATGAATATGGCCATTAAAACGATGGCTCTTCAACAACACTAGGCTTTCATATGCTACTGTTTATTATGCTGCCAACAGCACCAAGGAAAGGTGGTGAGTTTTTTAAGTTTCGTTTTGCATCTGTAAACAAATTCCTGTGGTTTTACATTCGAAACTTTAATCGCAACGTTTTTGGTTTCTGCAAAAAAATTTTTGACAAAAGTTTAGAATTTTTCGCACGGTTTGACTTGCATGTTTAAAAGGACACAAACATATAAAAGTATTCCCTATAGAATTGAATTAAGACAAAAATGGAATACTTAAGTGACAGTCGGGAAGTACCAATGTCTGTGGTGTTGCCCTCTTAGCTTTTACCTTAATCAATCCAGTGTCCTTGCCGTCGGCCAGTTTCGGAAAAACGCATTGTTTCCAATTACGTACTAACGGTCCCGGAACCCCCTTTGGACCTTCGGGACCTCGAGCGCCTGTATCACCCTTTGTTCCAGCTTTTCCCGAGGGTCCTTGTGGTCCCTTGGTGCCAACGGGGCCTTGAGTTCCAGGAGAACCTGGTTCACCTTTGTATCCACGTGTACCCTTTTGTCCTTGAGGTCCATTATTTCCAGGTAGTCCCGCTGGACCCGCGGGTCCCGGGATTCCAGGGATGCCGGGAATTCCAGCTGCACAACACGAAGTGTATTTACAGGAGTCATTTTTTAGGATCTGCTTAGGGTTACTCTAAATGAAACGACGAAATAAAAAGAAAAATGCATCATTTATTGTCTTTGGAAGAACAGGGCTTCGAACCCCGCATTCCTATAAATATTAATCACCTGATTAATATTTGCTGCCATTTGCCTCTATTTGTTTGTAATGCGTGTTTGTCGACGCCCTACCTGGAAACCAGCTTTTGTTGTGTGTGGTTAGCATTTTGAAATAAATGTATTTAGTATATACTAAGACAGTGGATAGTGTTTTTCGCGCGCTCGATCTGAGTGGCTACTCAACCTCCGGATATCCAGTGCTCTCGCGGCTCAGTAAATTACCACTACTAGCCACCTCCACTTCGGTAAATAATTGTTATTTATTTATTTATTTATTATTTATACGGACACCTAGCTCTATTACTGACAGTTTTCTTTGTCCCATGGTAATGCCTTTACATTTTCTTTAAATTCAACCCGCTTGATACGAACACACAGTAATAAGAAAAACGGACACTTGTTTCTTGCCCAATCGACAAACTCCCATGGACAGGCAATCTTGCTGACGCGGGCACTTCATTATCAACTGCGTGCTGTAATAGACCTTTCTTTTTTTGAAAATAAAACCTTTGAGTTGACAGCATGTCGATGTTCCCAGCGCTACAGTACCCCGGTTAGGATCATATATAGTGGACGTCCATTTCAAGACTATTTTGGCATCAAGTGAGTTATGCAGTAATTTATAGCCTGTGAGCGAGCGACTCAACTTATTAGAAAGTGTTCGCCCCTTCAGTGGTCGTATTAACGGGGTATGACTGTATTGTCTTTTTCTCACATGTAACACTTTGAAAAAAATACTTTTGTTGATTAATTTCAAACACTTACTATAGGTAGTTGCATGCAATTAACTTCCTACCAATCACCACGTAAAAAAGAACGTCTGGAGCTCTTAAAATTTAATCAAACCAACTCACCTCATTGTTACTGATTTCATCATTTGCGAAACACAAAGGGATCAGCAATAACAGCACCAAACATAACATCATGGCCAATGGTCTCTCCACACAGAATAGCAAGATCAAAAAACCTGTGAATTGAATTGTGTTGATTAAAAATACTTGAAACGAAACAAAACAAAAAGCAGATGAAAACGCTAAAACGATGGAGATACGATAACATCCTAGACCGAGAATGCGTAATGCAAGTAGAATATGATGTATGACATCATCGAATTCGAAAACCTCTGTTTTTCGTCCATCCACAACTAAACGATGAATCAAGGATGATACTCGCAAAACTCCATTCTGGGGATGGTTTTTGAAGAACTATGTTTATGGTGCCAGCTCCGCCGTTTACGTGTGGACAAAAGGCTAAAACGGAAAAAATCTCTGTTTTCAAAAATAGCTGGATACATGTGGACGGACACATTTTATGAATAGATTAAAGTTTCAAGAGAAGTCGCATTACCAAAGCGCTTCACCATTCCCGATAAAAAATAGTGAATGAGTTGTCGGATTGTTCTAACTCTCCAAAATGAATCCCAAAAACATGATATTAATGGTTACCCGTCCGACTAAAACTTTTGCTAAGACATAGGGAAACTTTTATTGTATTCGAATCAAACTCCAAGTACAGATTGAACTCGTTCAGTCCTTAACGATTCACCACGAGGAACACATTTTAACAAAGAAAAATTCAGAATTCAAATAAACGCAAATTGGAAAAATTTTGGCAAAAGAAAAAACTAAAATGCGTAACAAATCGAAAAATTACGAAGCAAAAAATACAGGAAAACCATACTTACAAGATCTGAACGCAGCCACTCGGGATACAACGACTGATTTTCATGAGCGAAGAAGAAAATTTTTATACTTAGCTGAGGACAACAATAGAGCTAAAGCAGTTACGAAAATTGACAATGACGATTACGTAAGGAGACGCTGAGAATAGATAATTACGGGAAAAATATGTATAATATTTGAACAAACTGACAATAACCCAGGCTAAAGTGAATGTGATAGAATGACAAATACTCAGAAGAATCAAATTCTTCGAACTCTCGGGGATACACCGGCGGCATGTCTTCCTCGGCATTTAAAGCAACAGGTCTCCAGGGCTTTTCCTGCCACTCCCATTTTTAAGGGAAAGCCCTTGGCACAAGATTGTTTCAAACGTGACGTGCCGCCAGCGTTTACGTTAGGTGGAAAATATAGTAATCAGTGCTGTAGTTTTTCTCAAATAACGAAAGAACAATTTGAATCAACCATTGCCAACAATTACAGTAATACCATTTCTTTTTGTTAACACTTACAATTATACAAGGAGCGCAGAGGCGTAGTTACCTGTGCGCATGGTACGAGACGTACCAGAAAAAGTCGAAAGTGCAAAGAATAAAATACTGCACAGTATAAAATAAAAACGATAATAATATAGAAAAGAAAATCTATAAAAGATAATTATCAAAAAAGCACAGTTTGTCTCAGTTTATTTAACTTTGTAATATTTTTTTGTTAAACAACGCGCGGATAGCAAGTTGGGATGGTTTAAAGCGTGAAAGCGTTGTTTTCATTTCAGCCTATCTTCGCAGTAAAATCACGCAAACGTCAAATACAGTTAGTCAAATAGAACGTGGTAAGCAAAGTAAATAGAAGTAAATAGATGTCTGAGATAATACCTTATTATCTGGTGAAAAAGCTTATAACCTTTTGGCTTTTTGCTATGAGCGTCGGGCTTCGTAGTTTGCGAGCAGTCTGATCTCTGTTTTTTCTTAGTCTGTGAAGCGAATTGCGCGCGAGAGACGAAAAATGACCACACGCGCGACTGAAGGCACAAGACGAAGAGAGGCTCTTGCGGCCTCGCCGCTCGACACTCGCGCACGTGTGCACTCCCCTCACTAATTAAATAAGAAGAAAAAGCGCGACGATGCTCACAGTCTACGTTCCTCGTCAAGAGTGGGTCCAGTGTAATAAAATGTAATTTTTTCCGCTTGTGTCATAGGAAACAATTGACCAAGTCCTACAATACGTTTTCTTTATTGTGATTCCCCTAACTGACTTTTGCACGGTAATGTTGAGCTATTCTTGCTAACTTACTCTTTAATGACTGCGATGAAACGCTCTTGATCCCAGGTGGGGCGGTTTGGAGCTCTCTGATTCGGAGCTCGACAGGAAAAATACTCATCGCTATTGTATAGCAACCAGCAGCCGACTGCAGTATCTACGTTTTTAGTATGTCTTGAGAATAGTAAACGTCAATTGGAAACATATTAATGACGCCTGTACGAGTCACTGGCACAAATTTGGACATAACAGGATCTATACTGATTAGGAAGCTTGCGGGACTGAACAAAAAATAAACAATTTTATCACTGGATCCACCTGGGGATGGAACAATATTGTTCCAAGACCTAACTTCACATTTATCATTTTCGAGAGTTGGGTAACAAAAGACATCTGTCATATCCCAGGACGTTTTAACCTCTTTTTTAGTATAATCACGCTCTACCTCTTAATTTTCAACTTTGCCTCCTGTAAACCAATTTTAGGTTCCGCATAAGCTAAGGCCCAAGGCTTGAAATCATACCCATAGTTTCTTGCGTTCGTTTGTGCCACTGAAATAATCACTACTATCATTTCTAAGGTTAACGATGCAAGCTTCGGGCAAGGCGTTTAAGTCGTATAACAGTTACATGACATGCTCATGATGTGGAGAATACAGCAGGAATGCAAGACGATACCATCCGGACCGCCAGAATTCATTCCGCTTTCATCCCCGTAACCGGGCTGAAGTATTCATATGGCAAAATTTCCAGCCCGCTTATCGGGATCCTGGGAACCGAGCCAGCCCGCCATCTCATATGAACACATCATATCAAAAATTTTACAAAGGATTTAGAAGTATGGCGAGATCTCGGAAACCAGGCTTATGTGAAGAGGCCCTTAATCTCTCTATTTATCGCCCAAAAATAACGTACACCTATCTCACATGACTCTTACATGGACTTCGCTATTCCTTGTAGATACTTCGTAGACATCGCTCGGAGGAATCGTAAAGTCGGCGAATTGAAGATCATGGTCATTGTAAACATAGCGTTTAAGAAGAGCATAGCCAAACCGTTCTAACGGCTGAATTACCAAAGAATTTTCAGTTGTTGGAGTGGTACTTGCACGACGTAGGACTCGATAATGAAATTCTTTTAAGCTCTTCGAGAGCCTAAAGAATACAGCGTCCGTCAGTCGGCAAACATCTTCATTGGTCACTGAACTTGTTACTTTGTGTGGGATAAATTAAAGGTTAATTATAATTTTTTTGGAACCTTTTCACGTGCCTGCTGGGTGGCCTGTTGGAGGCTTTTGTCGCAATAAATTTCTATTGCTAGTGGTCATGTGACTGAAAACGCTCTTTAAGGCAACCGAAAAGCGGCGCCTAACCGGTTCCTTATGTACCACTAACATGATATTGCGAGTCGAACTAATACAAGACTATAATCATGACCATGATATTTTGCAATAAGTGTAACCTTTGAATTTAATGATACAGCATCTATCGGTTTTTCTGATAGCGCTTTATAAGAGCTGCGTTAAAGTTTTGCACAAGGAAAATTGTCAGAAGAGATTTTCGATGGTGTCCGATTGAAGCACGAGGAAACTTGTGGTAATTCAAATTGGGTTACCAGTAACACATCTTAATTTGCTAAGTAAGTTAACGTTAGCAAGGAATTTACTTGTAACAGACAACATTACAGCTTTTTGTAAAACAAACATCTCTCCAAAAGCATCATATGAAACTGTTGCAAACAAACAAGTTGAATGTAATTTGAAAAACTGTTACGCTAACACGTTTTCAAAGACCACAATTGCAATCCGTTTTAATTTTCTGAAAAAGTCTATCCATTCTTGCCTTCACTGTTTAAAATTTGATAAATTTTGTGACACAGCTCCTTTAATTTCAGTCTAATTTTGTTATCACTAAGCAAAAAACTTACCACATGCACTTCCTGCACTGTGCTACGCCAGGCTGCTGTCAAGTTAATGCTCTTAGAGCCGTACCTGCCATAATCGAAATGTTACCATTGTTTTAATCATTGATTTTATGCGGTGCTTTACGGTGAGTGACCTGATCTCATCATGGGAGAGTACACCTCAAACGTATCGACACACCACACCCATTTATAAATTAAACTATCTTTTATTTGCATATGTAGATTTAGATTACAGTTTGTCAGATATCTGAATGTTCTTTACCCTGGTGGCTTAGCATCTCAAAACCACTAGTTACGAGAAATGTTTCTGTTCATAGTTGAATCTTTATCAAGCACCCTGAATTTTCCAAAACTTCCGAACATTTGAATCCACTCCTTTAATTTTCAGCTTGCGGGGGAGGCATTTCTTCCACATAAATCCGGGACACTGAGTTCCAGCCTGTGTACGCATCGGCATTTCCATACCCCGCGCAGTTGCCAACCCAGAATCCCACGCGCACCTTCCCTTTGTGGATTTTATCACAGACTCCTTCAACGTGACGTGGGCGGTGCAAATTATCTTTTCTGCTGCCAGATCCTTTATACATATAGACTGTAGCATCAATAGCTGCTGGTGTCGAGCATTCTACACCATTAAAAGTGAAATACCATCGCCTGCAACAAGCGTCGCAGTTATAGATGCGGAGTTGGCCACTCCAGTAGACGCGCAGACTTGTGCTGTCTGACCTCTTCTCGAAAACACAATCCTGTTGAAAAAAAAAAAACAGAAACAACAATGACGGCGGTGTAAAGACGAAATTCTCTCTGCAGAGCCTCTGGACGAAATCCTGTGATGTTACGGTTTCAGGCTTCGGATAGCTATTGGGCTGTACTTTCTGGTGGTTTTGTTTCTTATCCTGTAAAAGGTGGTACTAACTTTTGAATCATTCAAATATCCAGTACCTCTTCAGCAGCACTAGACTCAGTTCATATGGTACTGTTTATTATGCTGTCAGCAGTACAAGGTTATTTAAAGCTTTGCATCTGTACAAACTCCTGTATTGTTACTAATAAAATGAAGCTATGAATATGGCCATTAAAACGATGGCTCTTCAACAACACTAGGCTTTCATATGCTACTGTTTATTATGCTGCCAACAGCACCAAGGAAAGGTGGTGAGTTTTTTAAGTTTCGTTTTGCATCTGTAAACAAATTCCTGTGGTTTTACATTCGAAACTTTAATCGCAACGTTTTTGGTTTCTGCAAAAAAAATTTTAACAAAAGTTTAGAATTTTTCGTACGGTTTGACTTGCATGTTTAAAAGGACACAAACATATAAAAGTATTCCCTATGGAATTTAACTAGTAATGGTAAAAGGACTGAGTGGAGTCCAATTCGGTAATCATACGAGTGATTAACAAAATCGGACGACCGCGTAGCGGGAGTCCGATTTGTTTTATCACGAGTATGATTACAGACCGAATTGGACGACACGAAGTTCTGTTACCAATTAATCATAACTTTAACAAAATTTTTGATATAATAGGCTATTTTTTAAATCAAAACAAAAGAAATTCGAAATTTTGTTTTGCTAGCAGTGAGAAAAAAAGCCATTTAAGCGCGCGCGTGATGGCGCGTACTGTCCAATTACTTAGGCATGACGCGTACTATCCTATTTATCTGTCCAATTAAGGCTGAAATCAGGGCAGTTGATAGCCAATCAGATTTAACAATTTTGTTACAGTTATGATTAAGACAAAAACTGGAATACTTAAGTGACAGTCGGGAAGTACGAATTTCTGTGGTGGTGCCTTCTTAGCTTTTACCTTAATCAATCCAGTGTCCTTGCCATCGGCCAGTTTCGGAAAAACGCACTGTTTCCAATTACGTACTAACGGTCCCGGAACCCCTTTTGGACCTTCGGGACCTCGAGCACCTGTATCACCCTTCGTTCCAGCTTGACCCGAGGGTCCTTGTGGTCCCTTGGGGCCAACGGGGCCTTGAGTTCCAGGAGAACCTGGTTCACCTTTGTATCCACGTGTACCTTTGGGTCCTTGAGGTCCATTATTTCCAGGTAGTCCCGCTGGTCCCGCGGGTCCCGGGATTCCAGGGATGCCGGGAATTCCAGCTGCACAAGACAAAGTGTGTTTACAGGAGCCATTTTTTAGGATCTGGTTAGGGTTACTCTAAATGAAACGAAGAAATAAAAAAAAAAAATGCATCGTTTACTGTTTTTGGAAGCACAGGACTTCGAACCCCGCATTCCTATACGGTCACCTGATTAATATTTGCTGCCATTTGCCTCTATTTGTTTGTAATGCGTGTTTGTCGACGCCCTACGTGGAAACCAGATTTTGTTGTGTGTGGTTAGCATATTAAAGTAAATGTGTTTAATATATACTAAGACAGTGGATAGTGTTTTTCGCGCCCTCAATGTGATTGGCTACTCAACCTCCGGATATCCAGTGCTTTCGCGGCTCAGTAAATGCCACCACTAGCCACCTCCACTTCGGTGAATAATTGTTATTTATTTATTTATTAATTATTATTATCAATACGGACCCCTAGCTCTATTACGGACAGTTTTCTTTGTTTCATGGTAATGCCGTTACTTTTTCTCTAAATTCAACCCGCTTGATACAGACACACTATAATAAGAAAAAAGGACACTTGTTTCTTGCCCAATCAACAGACTCTCATAGAAAGGCAATCCTGTTGACGCAGGCACTTCATTATCAACTGCGCGCTGTAGTAGACCTTTTTCTTTTCAAAAATAAAACCCTTCAGTTGACAGCATCGATTTTCCTAGCCCTACAGTAGCCCGGATAGGATGATATATATGTAGACGTCCTTTTCAAGACTATTTTGGCATCAAGTGAGTTATGCAGTAATTTATAGCCTGTGAGCGACTTTAATTATAATTAGAAAGTGTTTGCCCTTTCAGTGGTCGTATTAACGGGGTATGACTGTATTGTCTTTTTCTCACATGTAACACTTTGAAAAAAAATACTTTTGTTAATTAATTTCAAACACTTACTGTAGGTTATTGCATGCAATTAACTTCCTACCAATCACGACGTAAAAAAGAACGTCTGGAGCTCTTAAAAATTAATCAAACCAACTCACCTCATCGTTATCGATTTCATCATTTGCGAAACACAAAGGGAACAGCACTAACAGCACTAAACATAACATTATGGCCAATGGTCTCTCCACACAGAATAGCAAGATCAAAAAACCTGTGAACTGAATTGTGTCGATTAAAAATACTTAAAACGAAACAAAACAAAAAGCAGATGAAAACGCTAAAACGATGGAATTACGATAGCATCCTTGACAGAGAATGCGCAATGCAAGCTTAAGTAGAATGTGATGTATGCATTATCGAATTCGAAAACCTCTAAACGATGAATCAAGGATGATGCTCGCAAAACTCCATTCTAGGGATCGTTTTTGAAAAACTGTGTTCATGGTGCCAGCTGCGCCGTTTTCGTGTGGACAAAAGGCTAAAACGGAAAAAATCTCTGTTTTCAAAAATAGCTAGATACATGTGGACGGACACATTTTATGAATAGATTAAAGTTTCAAGAGAAGTCGCATTACCAAAGCGCTTCACCATTCCCGATAAAAAATAGTGAATGAGTTGTCGGATTGTTCTAACTTTGCAAAATGAATCCCAAAAACACGATATTAATGGTTACCCGTCCGTCTAAAACTTTTGCTAAGACACCGGGAAAGTTTTATGCTACTCTAATCAAACTCCAAGTACAGATTGAACTCGTTCATTACTTAACGATTCACCACGAGGAACATATTTTAAAAAAGGAAAATACAGAATTCAAATAAACGCAAACTGGAAAAAGTTTCGCAAAAGAAAAAACTAAAATGCGCACAAATCGAAAAATACGAAGCAAAAAATACAGGAAAACCATACTTACAAGATCTGAACGCAGCCACTCGGAATACAACGACTGATTTTCACGGGCGAAGAAGAAAATTTTTATACTTAGCTGAAGACAACAATAGAGCTAAAGCAGTTACGAAAATTGACAATCACGATTACGTAAGAAGACGCTGAGGATAGATAATTACGGGGAAAATATGCATAATATTTGAACAAACTGACAATAACCCAGGCTAAAGTGAATGTGATAGAATAACAAATACTCAGAAGAATCAAATTCTTCGAACTCTCAGGAGTACTTTGGCCGCATGTCTTCCTCGGCATTTAAAGCAACAGGTCTCCAGGGCTTTTCCCGCCATTCCCATTTTTAAGGGAAAGCCCAGGGCACAAGATTGTTTCAAACGTGACGTGCCGCCAGCGTTTACGTTAGGTGAAAAAAATAGTAATCAGTGCTGTAGTTTTTCTCAAATAGCGAAAGAACACTTTGAATCAACAATTGCCAACAATTACAGTAATACCATTTGTTTTTCTTAACACTTACTGTTATACAAGCGCAAAGGCGTAGTTACCTGTACGCACGGTACGAGATGTACCAGAAAAAAGTCGAAGGTGCAAAAAATAAAATACAGCAAAGTATAAAATAAAAACGATAATAATATAGAAAAGTAAATCTATAAAAGATAATTATCAAAAAAGCACAGTTTGCCTCAATTTTATTTAACTTTGTTACATTGTTTTCTTAAACAAAGCGCAGATAACACTGCGCTGGGATGGTTTGAAGCGTGAAAGCGTTGTTTTCTCTTCGGCCTATCTTCGCAGCACAATCACGCAAACGTCAAATACAGTTAGTCAAATAGAACGTAGTAAGCAAAGTAAATAGAAGTAAATGGATGTCTGAGATACTGCCTTACAACAAGAAATAAACGTTTCATGAAATAACGCGAATTTTGGAAATTCCTGATAATTTAAGTCGTGTCAATTTTAAAAAGGCGAATTTCTGCGCCATTAATTAAGAGGAGCGTTAATTTCCGCGACCTTAATTTCCCTCATGTTGGCTCCAAATATTCTCGATAGTCTTTTGACGTTCTTGACACCTAAGAAAGCGGAGTATTTTATTTGGAGGGAGATCCCACGGTATCCGTGAAACTGTGAAGAACCCTCTAAGTGGTAGTCTGAAATGTCAGTCGCATCCTTCCCCTAGGTAACTCAGACTATCAAAGCGGCGGCAGATATCTTCGTTTCACCCCTTCGTATGCTTAGGGCGCTTACGAACGCTTGCTTTAAGCTACAGCATCCTTTTAAGGCTTTCTACCATGAAAACTGGAAAAGAAATGTGAACTTAGAAACTATTAGCCACTCTAGGACGCTACGCTCTTGTGAGACAATAAACCTCGTAATACCGTAATTCCAGGACTGTGTGTCCAAACTTTTCAACTCCCTAATTGCTCCAATCAAATTTTGTAACAAATACATATGGTAGCTGATTTGTTGTATCTGTACTCGTAAACAAATCGTCTACCTAGTTTAGAAGCGGGTATCTCGACCTTAGATGTGTGAGAAACAACAATATCTTCAATTATACAAAATTTCGACCAGGGTCTTCGTTTTCTACACAATCCCCCCGGTGTGTAGAAAACGAAGACCCCCCTCAAAATCACTTGGAAACGGCTGGAAACTGCTTTTAATGACATCTAGACACTACAGGAGTGTAAGAAACAACACGACTCCTATGAATAAAGTGGCTTGCTTTATGATTTTCAGGTGAGCTTTTGTGCAAAAACTGGATATCTTCACTATTTTAATAGAGCAAAGTAAAGTGTAGTATTGTAACAGTTCTAAATACAGTTTTTAACCACAGTTAGTTAGGTAGTTTTTTTTACCACGCACATTTCTGCTACTGATTTAATGATGTACATATATATTATACTTTCTGGCTGAATATATACTATTTATTATTATTATTATTATTATTATTATTATTATTATTATTATTATTATTATTATTATCATCATCATCATAATCATAACTATAACAAAATTCTTAAATCTGATTGGTTATCAACTGCCCTGAATTCAGCCTTAATAGGCCAGTTTAATGGAACAGTATGCATCATGCCTAAGTAATAACTGGACAGTAAGTGCCATCACGCGTGCACTTAAATGTTCTTTTTTTTTCATTGCTAGCAAAGTTCCTGTGTTTTGATTTTAAAAAGAGCCTTATATATCACATATTTTGTTTAAGTTATGATCAATTGGTAACAGAAAATTGTCTCGTCCAATTCGGTCTGTAATCATACTCGTGATTAAACAAATCGGACTCCCGCTATGTGGTCATCCCATTTTTTTAATCACTCGTATGATTACAGACCAAATTGGACTCCACTCAGTCCTGTTACCATTACCTATTATGATTTTTTTCAGGGAGACACTGAAGAAGCCTAGTTTTAGAGAAATAATAGCCAAACACTATTGAACCACATCCCCGTCCTTTCCCTTATTTTCCATTTATTTGATGAAAACATACAATGAAATTGGTAAAGGATAGGTCTATTTTGTAAAAAAAATACTGAAAGAAATAAACCTTTTGCAGGACAGCCAGGAATAGTGCTGACATGGCTCAATGCTTCTTAATGTATGGGAGAACCTAAAAAAGCTCAAGTGATAATATAAAATTCCATCCCTCAAAGCAAAAATACATTTTTGAGCCTGGAAAACTTTGAAATTACTTTCTGCAGAGATCCACTTTCTTGAAAACTTTATAGTGGTGATGATTTACTGATATACTAAGAGTTTTTTTTTTTTTCACTGTTCAGTAATGTCTAGTTCATAAATTCGCCCAAACAAAACAGCTGACACCAGGGGTTTTTTGAAAGATGGCACATACATTTGAGGCCCAGACCATGAAAAGACTTTAGGCGAGATTAGCTCAACATTGCTTGAAAGAACTGCAGGGAACACACGAGCCTGAGATGAAAAATGCCCCATCACTGTAAATGAGTTGAACATTGTTGTAGCAGTAAAAACAGGTGAGCCACAAGAATATTCCTGCATGCTGGAACATTTTACCAAGGCACAAACTTGGATAAAATAGTTTTCTGGATTATGATGGCCACTGAAAGCCCCTAATGCAAACAATTCATCTTTGAAAGGTTGTTGACTGTCCACGGAGTAACTTGCATGACAGCAGAAATTGTCCGAACAAACTGATACATTGCCCTCAGAAGACTCAAGTTTCACAAAAGTGTAAATGTCATTTAGTAACTTAGAGTAAAATGTTTTACTGTTGGTTTGCAAGGGTAATGCTGGCTGTTTGATGCTTCTTTCAACAGATTTTAATGAGGTTTTAGCTGATTGGCATGTTGGTTCAATACACTGCTCTGGATGTGACAGATCCAGATTTGGCAGTCTGGCAACCAAAAGATGGCCTTGATACGTCTTCATGTCATAAACATAAGACAAAGGTTCTCCACAAGAATAAATTCCGCTTCCTACCATATCTGCGAAGGGCTGATGCTGATTGGCTGCCAGCAGATTGACACATGTTGATCTTGACCAAGCCTGTTGATATTCTACAGAAGCCAAGATGGGGAAGCCATCCATCCAGGCTGTTGGAAATACAATATTGCGAATGCCATATTTCTCAACAAGTGTGATTGCTGGATCATGAAACAGCATATCAAAACAAGTGAACACCCCAAATTTAACCCCGAAGGAAGTCTCAAAAGTAACTATTTCTGCTTCCAATGGGGTGTTGAACTGGTTTTCATGAAAAAGATGCTGTTTGTGGTACTTGGCGAGCAATGTCCCGTCTGACTCGAACACTACATCAGTGTTAAACTGGTATCTGCCATCCTTGGGACAGTGTGGATCCGATTTCTTACAATACTGAACATCCCCCATGTTAGCCACCACTACAATAGACGAGTTACGGGCGATGCAGCTCAACTCCCTCAGGACCTCGGTGTTTGCAAAGCGATTGGGATCTTGGCACGGATTCCAGCTTTTCTGTAGCTGGGTAGGGAGCGGAATAATCTCCAGAAAAGGAAGGATGTGTTCGCGAGTGAAGTCAAAACCATAGAGACCATCTTCGGGAAAAACGATTATGTCAGCCCCTTGAGATTGTGCTTCCTTCGCCTTCTCGTCGAAAACCACTAAGTTTTTCTTCATTATGTCCAAGGCCTCTTGGCGAGTAAACGATCTGTTTTCAAAGACAAAGAATGTAACATGCTCGTAGACTGCAGCGGAATAAACGTCTTTTGATGTGCACGACGTAAAGCAAAGAGCAAAAACAGCAGCAGCGCACAAAAGCAAGCTTGATCGCAACATCATGACTCTGCAAGTTGAAAGATAAACATGAAAACGACCAGGCGTTTCACGGGAAGGAACACAGGCAACCCAAATTCTATGAGAGGCAAGGATCAAATTGCTCCAGAAGAAAAAAAACAAAACAAAACAAAAAGACTGAGAAAAAAAATTAGTAAACCACGCACATACACACTCAAGATAAGTCCATGTTGATTTTGTCCATCCTATATTTTCTTTGTAAGACACCAACGTGATACTTGGACTCCTGCCCTCTCGCAGACACGTGATATGGCGTGATTCTGTAAGTGATTGAGCTCAAAGTCAGGGCTTTTAAACAGAGTGTGCGGGAATTTTACAGCAGAGCCTCTCTGTTCGTTGCGACCTACTGACGAGTCCCCCAAAAGGGCGAAAACAGCTGTCTACGGCCCAGCTCTGTTTTTGGCTCTTTAGGTGTTGTTTGGATGTCTTGCAAATTTAATTTTCACGTAGTACAATCAGCTTTGCAGAATTCAGTTTGTTTACTCCATGTTTGATACGAATACGCGCGCGAGAGCTCCGCTATAACTAGAGCTTGATAACCTGAACACTCCATTAAATCGCCCAACGACTAAATTAAAGTTATTTTCATGGCTTAGTGGTTCCATCATCGAGAGCAGAAGCAGGTATAAAAATTAAAACATCAAAAAATTATTATTATTATTATTATTATTATTATTATTATTATTATTATTATTATAATTCATCAATGCTTTATTGTAACACATTTACATTCAAGTGATAATTAAAATACAGAAGGAAAAAGAGAAAAAAAGAGGATACATGATTACATAGTAGGATATTACTGAACGTAAACTCGATGAAAAAATTAACTAAATAATACATACATACATACATACATACATTTATTTGATAAAACAGGTTAAGTTACATAAAATGGCAGCGAAAGGCTGATGTGGACCTGCATCAAAAACCTAGTTTCATTGTAGGAACAGAAGAATAAACTTTCGAGAGTTTTAGTAGAGACTTCACAGCTTAGTAAGCAAAGGCCAAGGAGAACATAAAACTATTAGCAACAAAAAGGTACAAAAAAGGCAACGTTCGCAGTAAAAACGACCTATATTATCGTTTATGACTCACTGGTAGTTTCTAAGCATAAAGTCATGTCTGACATATAGGCACCCACCAACTTTTGGTACAGTAGGCATAGAGGAGACAAATACAATTCACCAAATTATATTTTTGCTTTCTTTCTAATTTTTTCCATCAGTCTTCCTGCCGTAAGGATCAGTTTACTGTTTTAATTTTAAAACTTGGTCTCAAGAGTTTACTGATCCAGGTCTACTCTAGAGATCCGGCTGAACCTCACTGGTTTGTCGTTGTGGTTTTGCCTTAATTCACAAGTGTTTCTGATAGAGGAGTCGAGACCTCTCTACCCAATTTCAATGCTTTATAGCTATTATCACTCATACACAAGCAGGCACTTTCAATTAGTATATCTCTTTCGGAAGAACCATGTTTCATGTTTTTTCGTATGTTTTTTTACGTAGTAATCATGATTTTGAGGTTTGCTCCGCTGAGGAGTCTTTGATAACTTCTTTCCAGTCTCATCTCTAACCGAGCTTAGCTAGACTTTGCTGAAAGCTCTTAACAGTGCGGATACTCAAACCGGGACGCTTGGAAGAAGATTGTCCAGTCATAACGTTTTCTGAAAACAAAAGATTCTCAAGTTTTTTTTCTGCAAACCGGCTGATAACATTCATAAATTTGAGGGCTGTTTCCTGAGAGGTTAGGTAAGTTAAACGGTTTAAAGTTTTCCACTGTTACATAAATAATTATACTTGAATTTTATTGTCCCGTTTGCAAAAGAACTCGAAAATCTTTTGTTTTTAGAAATTGCTGTCATTGGAGAATCTTTTTTCCAGTGCCCCAGTTTCCTGAGTGGCCGCATTGTAAGCGCGCCTTCTTTGTCAGTTTACCACATTTGGTATTCTTTAACTAATTAATTTCTCCTCTCTGGCCAAAAAGCCCTGGAGACGAGAGGTTGCCCTCTGGCAAAAGCTTTCAATTAGTTATCTCGCAGTTCATAGTTACACCAGCAGACAAATCCAATTCACAAAGGTTTATAGAGGTAGCCCCAATAACGTCACGTCGTTTCCCAGGCAACTGCACGATCTTCTCGTTCTTGACAGCCACGTGCAGTTTTTTGTCAGCCAGCTGATCAAGGCCGATAACGTAATCAAAGGTCTCATTAAAAACGGGATGAAGGCTGCCGGGATGGGAGAAAGTCTTGCGTATCGATTTCTTAGAGCGAGAAGGTATCAGATTAACTTGAACATAGGTGTTCGTTTTAGAAACCGGCTCTGTTGATGAAAGGTTTTTGGCGTTCAAAATTGTAACCATGAGTCGGTTTCGTCGATGATCGTAAATTAATTTCAAAGACACCTCCCCTCGGGATAAATAATCGTGACTTGAGCCTTCAGTACTTTGCTCGTTTGATCTGTCATCTGCTATGCTTCCGCTTGGAGAGGACTCGCAACTGGAACGGGAACTGGAAGTGGAACCGGAAGTGGAAGTCTTCTCAGTTGATTCGTTGCTGTCACTGGAAGTCGTAGGATAGTCTTGACCAGCTACTTCCGAAATCAGAGTCGGAGTGTCCTGGCGCTGTAGAATACCTTCTTCGTCGTAACAAGCATTGAATTTTTGACCAATCTGCAAGAAATTTGGTTCAGCGATTGTGTCTGCTGCCTTCAAAGCACGCAGGGATAGCTTGCATTCGACAGTTCCGGTTCCGGTTTCATCGGAAGTACTACGCAGCTGGAAGGAATTCTTAAGTGACATGTCGGGCTGTTCTATGAGCTTACGAACAGTGAATACCATAAAACCTAAGCAGTGACTACCTTCCATTACCTCAATAAGGACTTCTTCGTGTGGATCGGTTAGTACGAATAAGAGTGATTGCTGCCATTTAAACTCGTCGCCTTGCGCCTGCGCACAAAAGCTAGTAAGCGTTCTATTACTCACTGCCACTCGACAATAAACTTTTCTGGCCAACACAGAACTCTTTCGGCTTGGGACATTCTGTGCCTTGATCAGCTTCACAATCAGCACGGCCACGCTTTCATTTTCTTTAGTATATCTAAAATGAAGTGGATCGTTGCTGAGAGAAAACCACTCCAGCCGTAGATGAACTTTTCCCTGTTTCGCTTTTTCCAAAGGCAGCCAGATGTCCTGCATACCCTCTTCCACAACAGAACGGATTTTTATGTCAACGTTGCCGATCTTGGAATCTTTTGAGGCTAGATCATGGTCATAGAGAAAAATATCCAATTCCTGCCCTTTAGAATTGTCTACAAATGCCTCAAATGTCTCGTCCCATTTAGGATTAGACTGGTTTTTCTTGGTTTCTGTGCGAAATGTTTGAGCTCCTACTTCCAAAACGGCGTAAGGATCCGGAGATCCCTTTCCAATCAGCGAAAAATCGGACTTCACCAGTTCCCGCGCTTCCAGAATCTGGACGCGCAGAAGTCCTTCGGGGATTGGATACTTCAGGTCTCCGGCGTCCACACTTTCCGCCAGAGGAATCGCAATTCTATTGGGCAAAACAACAAAGTTGGCGATGACGTCATCAACGATACCGCGTAGAGTTTTCTTCAATCCTGGAATATCTAAAACATTTAGCAAATTTGTCAAATTGAAAGAAATCTTTGGTCTCTTGAGAAAAAAGACAGTTATTCCGCCGACCACGATTCCATCTGACAAAAGTGGTTTAAGAATAAT
>CALNXI010000103.1:142319-352319 GCA_942486025.1 Porites evermanni | reverse complement strand
ATACCGACATTAAGTCTACAGTGGAGACGGGATCAAGAGATCTGTGGCTTCCTTTGGAGGGAGTAAAGCAAGGCAGAATCCACCTTCAGCTTCTGTGGTTCCCTTTAAGTTCCTCATCCTCTGATCTGGCACCACCCCCGGAGAAGGGCCTGTCTGTAGCGGCCCTCATTGTGAAGCCCATTTCAGCAGCGGCCCTTCCAGTTACCAGCGGAAAGACGGACACCCTTCGCAGCATTTACTGTGAGATCACTGTAGGAAAGTCCACCCTTCAGACCTTCCAGTGCACTGGAGAGAAAACAGAGTGGAAACATGCTCTGCGCTTCTTCGTGGGCGATCCCGAGGGACAAGAAGCGGAAGTGAAAGTCATCGAAGCCAAGGGTACTAAATTGCTGGGCCGAATGTCCTTCGGTATCCGTAAGCTACTGAACAAGGATGGCTTGTCCGTGGAAGAAGCGTTCCCCCTGGAGAAATCCGGAGAAAAGAGCACCTTGACATGCCGATTCACTCTGAGGATTCTCAAATCAAGCCAGACTAAACCGAGGTAAACCAATGATGGAACTTTTTTCTCTCTTTCAATACTATTCGTCATTAAAAAGTGACACAAATGGTGAAGTTTCCAAAGTACTTTGTAACAGATAACATTGAATATTTTCATACAATTTTGTATAACATTGACAATTAAGATGATACTTTTTGTCGTTGATATTTTTTCCTTGCAGTTTAATTTATGATACACTTCGAAACAAACTCGATCATAAATGACAAAAAATCGAGATACAGGCAGTGCATTTATATTTCTCAAAAAAATTACCGTTTCGTTGGAATTTACCAGAAGAAATATGCCGAACAATCTTTTTCTATTTTTCTATTTGTGAACAACTTTTCATTGTGTCAAGAACGTATTTAAAGTTACTGTTTATACTTTTGGACCGGGATTCTGCTAGAGTGAAATTATTTCAATTTCAAATTGGCAGTTAATTAAATTGTGGGTTAGATTTGTATTTATTCTTCTTTTTGCTATTCTTGGTTTGCAACCACGTGACAAGGCGGCCATGTTTGAGGTCAAAACATGACAATTTTTTCGTAGAATTTGTCTCAAACGAAAAAACAAACAAAATGAATGAGTTACAAGGGAAGGCTCTTGTTCTCGACGGAGGGAAATGCTTTCTCTGCAACATCATGTCCGCCGTGACGTAAGCTGCAAACCAGCAGTTAATGGACTTTTATAACAAAGCCATCAGAACTGTAAGATCTTGTAACCAAGCTTAATGTTAAAGAGCTAATTGAATGGTTGATCTGTAGAGTCTTACTGTAATGAAATCCTCATTAAATTAATTGAACTTCTCATTCTTGTCGCTTTGTCTTGGCTTTAGCTTAAATGGGATGATTAAAACTATCCTAGCGGAGTTTTCTGCAAAACGGACACGAAATACATTGTTTGCATAGAAAGATGGAAAGTGAGGTACACCCGTGAATTTGTTTTCTTAAAATTTTAAATTTCAAAAATTAAGGTCAACTTGTCATGCCAGATTTAAGATATTTCTGCAGAAAAAAAAAACACTAAAAAGGCCGCTTATTTTCGTCTCAAAGGGAATAGTGGGAGGGAAACACGAGCGAAAATCTTCTCGCGAGTACACGCGAAACGAGGGAGGTGATTGTCCGTCCACTTGCGTCTTTGCTCGCTCTAATATCGTTGTGTAACTCGTGCAAACAGTTATTTCGTGTAACGTGGTTGCCTGCTTTCCTTTAAAAAAAAAACTTGCCCTCTTCTCTTGCAGATTCTTCTCTACTCTGATGGTGCTATGCCATGAAAACATAACCCGCAATCTGAATATATAGAATGTTTTAACTTTTCATTGATGCGCTGATGATAACAAGCACTAACTCTGCTTCGCGAGGCTGCTTTCGCTAATTATAGCTTTGATAAGCGATGTTATACTAGGAAAATTACGTCACAATCTAGCGGACAAACACCTCCTTACTATTATACCCTGGGAGGTACCTTTATCGCGATTTTTTTCATCATTATGATCGTTGCAACAGAAAACGAAAATGACTGAAGAAATAAGTGTTTCTTCTTGCAATGTTCCGGTGACGAAAAGAATGCAAGAAATTTTCTTAACGTCAGACATTCTCCATCCAGCGCTCGGGATGTCTAAGCGTAACATTTGAGTGAGAAATGTGGAGCAGCCCTTGACCCGCCCAGTTATAAACAGGTCTCTCATAAAGGACTGGAAAAAGGTTTTGGGCTTGTAAGGGCCAGGGATTAAATATTCTTTTGTCTACTTAGACGTGCAAACGAGGCTTGCCTCGTATTAATGTCAAGACATTGGTAAATGTTATGAACACCTCCTCGAACCAGGTCATGAACAGTGCAGTCCCAAAAGCCGAATTTTGGAAATGATCAGTCACGACTACTTTTGCTCAGTCGTGGAACCAACCTTCAAGTGAGGGCGAATTTTTTCCCAGAGGGTTTTTTCCAGCTAGCTCTTTCCCTTGAGCGAGAAGAGGGGCGAGTAAAAGAGAGGACGCTGGGAACCAGGTTACTTTGGTCTCTCTTTAGTCTCTCTGCTGGCTAGTGGCAAATAAGAAATGCAGAGAGATGTTTTAGGGGCTTGACTTCCTTAACTAGAGTACACTCGTAATGGTGACAGAGCAAAAAAAGTCACAAAAAATGTCAAGTTTCGTGTCGTAAAATCATATGAAATAAATCCTACCATGCAAACGACCTGCAAAAGATGCTTCATTTGAATGGTAACACCATAGGATTTCGTCCCCAGATTCAAAGAGTTGTAAAAGACGAATTATCTAATTATTACTAGCTAGGATTGTTTTTGTGACTTTGACACAAAAAGCTTAGGGAAATCGAGACATGATGTCCATAATAATAACAATTTGCTTGTTGTAGTTCGGGAGGTAAACTCACAGAAGTTGATTCTGGAACCCAGCCTGTGTCGCAACCCATAATAATACCAAAAGTTGTCATAAACGGAGTGAGTGCAGATGAACAACCAGAAGTGAAAGACGAACATGATAAAGATTCAGATGCCGGAAGTGTGTACGACGGAAGTGTCTATGGTACTGGCAGTTACCAGGACTCGACAGAAGACCTGTCTAGCAAAGGGCACATCGATCTTCATTTGAAGTAAGTGATTTATTTGCTTGTGAGGAAGCTCATTTCGGTATTATGGGAAGGAGAGGCGTGTTAAAAAATTTGCTTGGCACGCTCAAACTCTCCTTTAGGCTTGATAGATGGCGGGATTAATCACCTTGAAGTGGGTACTCCGCCCCGAGGTCCAACCCCTTACCCTGTTTATACACCATTTTTGACTGAAAAGGTACCCATTTCGTATACCTTTTATTGACTAATTGCTGTGAATGTGCCGTCTTTTAAATATAAATAGATCACTAAAACAGAAATTTTTCTTGTCAATTTCTCAGTCATAAAGCCGCGAAAAGAATGACAAGAGTCAATATGGAGTGAATATATTTTACAGGATATTTTTTTTTCTGAAATCATCCACCCCTCTTTCTCTCAAAAGTTAAATGGTCGGCTCCTTAGTGCGTAATTTAGCCCACCCACCCCTCCCTCCTTCCCGATCTTTTCAATTCATCTCTCGAAATGACGTTACCTTCTGGTCGTTCAGGGGCGGATATAGGGGGAGGGTGCAGGGGGTGCGCCCCCTCCCTTGAGATGACCTGCGGTTTTCTAATACAACTGGTATACTGCAATAAAAAAAAAAAAAAGAAAAAACTATGTGGTGTATTGGTGTTGAAGTAGAGCAAGAGACGAGTGCACCCCCTCCTAAAAAAAATCCTGGATCCGCCCCTGTCGTTTTAGCGAAAATTCTTTATGTTCAAAAACTAAAATGAAAATAGAACACCACCTAAATTTTTCTTTGCTGAGTTTTTTTTTCTGTCATTCCTTTCAGCAAGCTTTTACCTCCGCTTGTTTTCATGCAGGTATAGCCTTTTAAAGAACCGTCTTTACGTCACTGTTAAAAGCTTCAAAGATCTTGTGTCACCTGACCCGCCCAGCAAGACCAATCCGCTAGTCCGTCTGTACTTGCTGCCAGACCGTTCCAAACGCACCCGGCGAGTTACCAAGGAGCTGTCGGGAACCTTAAACGGAGTGTTGAACGAGACTTTTGAGTACATCGTTGGCCTTGATCAGCTACGAACCATGCAGATAGATGTCGCTGTAAAGAGTGATCGAGGATTCAAAATTGGGCGAGCACGGAATCATTTAATTGGGACAGCAGTTGTGGATTTGTCTCAAAAGGCACTTTCTGACGGCTGTGACGTCACTTGCGAGTTGAGAAAGTTTAGCCTTACGTTTTGACCAGACACTAACAGGGTCTTGTTGGACTTTAGTAATAGCTGAATTTTAACATCTTACCTTAAACTTGTGAAAAGGCAAAATTCTACGGGGCTGTCATTAATTAGGGTGGCTGGGGGGTGGGGAGGGGGTGCAAAATATTCTTAACAGGGAAAGGAGCCTATCACCCGTCGGGGAATAAACTTTGCACTACTCACTCAATTTCGTAACCCTATTTCATTCCATGATTAGACAAAGCTTCCTTATCGCCGTAGGCAACTTTTTTCTTGCACAGGTTTTATTTCCCCTTTTTTATCTCCCCAAATTTTAAAACAGAGGCGGCCTTGTCTAAGATTTTGAAATGAAATTTCCTTAGCGCGATTCTTAAACGGGTCATGTTACTCTAGCTGCTATCTTTTTAAGAAGCTAAAACGCGTCTTCACACCAATTGAATTCAAAAAAGAATCGTTCAGTTTCTGTCGCCTCTTGTTACGGATGGCAAAGATGGACAGAAATTGAAACTTGAAAAAATTGGGCGAGTTTTTATGTTAGGCCCGCAAAAATCACCAAAACATTATTAAAATACTCCTGTGAAGTTATGAAGATTGGGGTAAAGCCACTGGCTTGGCCTTAAACAGCAACATCCTCGTGGGGTTTCTGAAAGCCAAAACCACGGCCAACGATGTTTTGGGCGGTATATCCCTCTTTTGGTTCTGAAGGTGACCTTACTATCACCCAACAGACCTTTACAATTACATTAGTTATAGAGTTATTACAGTTATTAGGTGACCACTTCGACAATCACGACGACAACGCTCTCAATTTTGGAGGCAGAGAGGTTCATTACATCATCGTTCATCGCTCAATCACAGTTCATTGCAGAATTACAGAAAATGCAGCGATGGTACTTGGTCAAAATCACAAAATCGCTTCTCGTTCGTAACTTTTAGCCGTTTAGATCGTGAGAAATTTTGAAAAAGCAACAAAATGTTGCCTAAACCCGAGAGAGGTTTGTTGTTGAAACCTCATGTGACGCATTTTATTTTCACAATAAATATATAAAAAAAGGTCATATTATAAGCTAAACAGATGTAAATCATAACTTTTGTGCACGTCTGCTATAGGTGCTTTAAACGGAAAGAAATCGATACATATTTTTTAACTTTACGAAGTTATTCACGGATTTCATGACGTGATAGTACTGATGTAGTTTATTAAAAGGACCAGAGGGGATATATTGAAAAGGTGTTTACTTTATTAAATTTATTTTACGAAAAATAAGTGGATACTCTCAATTTTCATTAAAGAGACTTTTTAGACATCTGACATTGCAATGATAAGATAATCTTTTACAAGTCAGACCTTGTCAAAAACAAAGAGCAAAGTTAAGAGCTAGGTATTGCTGTGCGCGCGTCTAAATATCCTATTGGTCGACTCCATATTATGTTATACACCTAAAGTGCACTCTTGCGACAAAGTATATACTACACCTATAAATCTTATAAATTATGATCAAAAATTGTTAAGTACACGAAAAGTGGAGAATAGTATATAACCAATTTTTGTAGATTCTTGGTCTAAAAGTGTCATATTAGAGAGGAAATTGAGACCGTTTTAGATCAGTTTCTCAGACCAGAAAGAAAAATGTAGTCCCCGAATTTTCCTCTTTGTAAAAGCGTGCCGCGAGAATGAGAGCATAACTAGATTATATTGCTGATATCGTTCTAAAAGCGTGCAATCAGTAACGCACATTTAGAGCATAATATTTTTGTCGTATGAAACCCGAGGAGTGTGCATCCGTTCCAGCCGTTTCCGGTGTAAAAATTAGCTAAATCAATCGGTCCTATGAAATAAAATTTCCCAATAAAAGGCAGTTTTCAATGTGTTTTAATATTTCTTTACATTTTAGCTTATGTGTATTTTTTTTATAGCTTTACTTTTGTTTTATAAGTGGTTCTCCGTAATACAAACCAAGGAAACCTAATTTCCGGTCGTGATTATTAGTTATTACCAAGGAATTTTCCGGAATTGGCCTTAGCTCTTTAGCTCAATGAGAAATTCACGGCTATAAGACATTTATTTTTAAAATAAAAGAAATGATAAAGGCCATTTGCAATTTGCATGTAATTTATAGGAAAAAAAAGATATATTTTTGTTCTTAATGTGTAAACTACTTCCGGTGTGAACGGAAGTTTGGCCTGGGAACTAGTAATAGGTATCTATGAGCCCGCGCGCAAATCAAAGATTAGCCGTCAAAAAGTACTCGTCAAAAGACAAACGACGGGGATTTCCACTTTTTCTGGTCGTCAAAACGTGGTTTGACTGCTGAAGAAAGTCCTACAAAAGTCAGCAGCGTAAAAGCGCTTGCCTTAGTGACTTGAATTGCTAAGGAAATACCCACAGTTTCATTTTATACAAACTGGTATTGTTGTGTTGTAGAAGGTCAATAGCGACTCACCGGCATCAGTTGTTGCGATTTCTCTCTCTCGATCGCTCGAGAGTTGAATGGCTTTTGACCAAAGCATATCCTGGTTTCAGGAGAAGGTAAGATCGTTGATTGTTGCTAGATAAAGTTAGCTAAAGTCCCTAATGGTTTTTAAATAGCCGAGTCTTAACACAATTTACTAGTTTCCTTGGAATGACAGTTCATTCAATATTTACATTCGAGCTTTGCTGAATGCTGTACTGGTCGACTTTAAAGACACCAAGTTAGATTTAACCTTGATTTAGATCGTGTCTTGGTAATAGCATGTCACTTTGCCCTTATTAAAAAGCCCCGTTATCTAGCTATAGTTTATTTCCTTCAAGAAACGCGAGGAAAAATTCTCAGCTGATTGCATGATCGTTTTGCGTTTACATTCTCAAAGTAACATACAAAAAAACAAGCCACTTAAAATCTCTATTTTCACGTCGAAAACGACAAGATACTTTTCTACAGCAAATTCTGCCGGTTTAATGGTTAAGCCGTGCATGAGCCTGGCGTTCGGATTTCGTCCTTTAATTCTTACAATTACTGGTCATGATAGCCACACGTTTTTAGACTCGGAGACAGCCCGAGAACATTTGTTATTATGCAAATATTTTCAGCTGAATTGTTTTCAACCCATATTTCCAGGTTTAACTTTTATGATTGATTATTCTGTCTAGCTTTGTGGATAATTCATCACTTAACAGAGAAAATATTTGCATACTTCGTTCAAACTTTTTTTGTCTATAAACGGCTGATAAGTTTTAAAGCATTTAAAAATTATTTCAATATTTCATTTTGTTCTTATAAATTGGAAAATGAAAATGTCTTCTGAAGAAATGCAAGGAGATTGTCTTGAAGATATTGAAAATTGGTTTTCTATATTAAAGTATTAACCTTGGGTCTTCCAGAAACTTGTCCAATACTTCATTCCTCCTACAGAATTCCTTCTTTGTAGTTGTTTTTTGAAATCTCAAATAACTATAAAAAACATCTCTGTGACTGAAGAAAGGGCTCAAATGAGAAATGAAACACATCTTAACAGCCAAATTAGTTCAAATTATATTTCACAATCCAAAAGGAATAATTTATTAAACACAATACTTGTATGTGGCTTCTAGGAAATGTATAATTAATATAGTTAACTGATTGTATGACCCCAGGAATGTATTTTGAAATTCTCCAAGGGGGATGCATTAATATGTTAACCTGCTGTTTACTCAGGGGTTTAGCCAAATGTATGTGAAATACACAGGTTGCTGTAGTATTTTGAGGCAAAATGAAATGGCGTTGCATTCCAGAGTTGGAGGGTAACCAAATTCGAGAGGAAAGATTTTTGTATTCTGTCGATGCCTGGTTCAGTGATATCTTAGATCTTACAAGTAGAATAATTTTTCACTTAAGTTGTGTGTAGCCATTGTCATAAAATTTCTTAGGCATAATCAATGGTGAAATTGGCATTTTAAATTCTGAATTCTGCCACGCATCCATCATTTTTGGAGGTAAAGGTAAAAAGAATTAGAGTGCGCTCGCTAATAATTGTTGATTAGTACTAGTTTGTTTACACAGCTTGATATTTAGTTTACTCAGATGGTTGGGCCTTTGCCAAGCAAATTGAACTTGCACTAAATTAAACATGATTGTTAATGTTGGTTAATTAACTGAATTTTGCTTTTTAATTTAATTGCACTTTTACCTATGATGATATGTGAAAAGTTTGTCTTTTCCTGCATAGGAACTTTAAAAGCTTATCACAGAGATATTGTCATCAAGTGGTTGGCATGAAGAATTTGTCTCAGTATTAGAAAGGTCTTTTTCTTGATGAAAAGTTATATTCCTTGCCAAAAACAAATGTCCCTTCCTTGACAGAATAGTTTCTTCCTTAAAAGAAAGGTCCTTCGATGAGAAGAAAGTCCCCTCCTTGATGGAAAGGTCCCTTCCTGGATGAAGAAGGTCCCTTCCCAGATAGAGAAGTCCCCTCCTTTCAAGATAGAAAGACCTCTTTCTAGCTAGAAAGGTCCCTTCGTTCCTAGATAAAAGAGGGTCCCTTTGTGGATGGAGACTGAAGTCCTTAATTCCTTGATAGAAAGGTCCCTTCCTTGATTGGAATTTTCCCTCCTCAATAGAAAGTTCCCTGCTTTGATCGTGTATGTTTTTCCTTTTCTAGCTTGGTAAATATGATAAAGCTTCATGGGAAAGAACTTTTGAGGAGCAAGAACAAGAAACTGTAAATATTTGCAATATTATTTCTGTTGTTATGTTCAAGTATTATAATGAATTTTCTCTTAGACTCACAAGCTAAAAAGATGTTACGATGAAACAACAAGAATGTACAATGAATGGGACCAGTTTGACTCTGAAAAGGCTCATTTCAATAGTGAATGAGTCAGGGTGGAGGTCGTTATCCCAGTCATCAGCTCAATGTTGTTGTGCAAAAAAGAAATCTGTGTTGTGAGGCCATCAGAGTCATGAAATGACAGCTTTGGAGCTGCAAGAACCAGAACATTTCCATTTTCTTCTGATTATGCTTACGTCTACATACATGTACTTCACTCGTGATCTTGTGAAAACTAGACTGTTTGAGTTGAAAGCGAAAGTGGAAGAAAAAAACTACTAAGTGAATTACAGTACTTGTTCCTATGCAAGCTGTGATTAAACCTATCAACAATAGATGGGTGTGGGGAAGGTGCCTGATGAAACCGAAGTGGGCTGCAAGCGAGCCTAGAAGGTAACCATGACCACCCTGAGAGGGGCACCCACCGGGCACCGTCACACTGAGAACCTCAGTGGAAAGAGTTGCAGATACTTACCAAAAAGAGCATCCAGAGAAGAGGAAGGGTTGGGGGCAAAAAACAACTGTAACTACTGCATGCAAAAGCAACGTGAGCAAAATGATTGACTCCTGTTACAGCGCTGTAAAATCACTAAGGCCCTGCTAAACCCCAAGACCGCCTCACATACAATTAGTGGTGGAGACCGCTGTGTTTAACCTCGCGTAAATTACATTTAGCCACATTTAGTTATAGAATACTAACTGTAGATACTAGATTGTGGTACCTACAATATGGTCAGTCTTACTTGTAATCAGAATTTAGTTGTCATTGACTGGTCTAGCGTCCTTCATACTTACAAATTGTGATAATTGTTTTCAGTGATCGGAAGCATTTTCCTTTTTTCAATTCCTTTCCTGAATCATGTGCTTTAATTTGTAGGGTTTTATAGATGTTCCCAAAAAGCCCGGTGGTCTGAAGCCTGAGCTTATAGATGTTGATCTTGTTATTGGTATGTGCTTAGAAAAACCTTTTAGTTAATTAATTAATGTCTACCAGTACATTGTAAGTTATTTTGATTTTGATGTAGACTGGGAAACTCTTTGTCAAGGTCATGCCTTGAATCTGTTTTCTTTTAGTTATTAAAAATAATTATTAACTTAATCATAACTACAATGTATAACAAAATTCGCAAATCCGATTGGCTATCAACTGTCCTGATTTCAGTACTAATAGGACAGTGTAATAGGACAGTACGTGTCATGCCTAAGTGACTGGACAGTACTGGCAATCGCACGCTCTCACTGACTTAAATGACTTTTTTCACTTCTAACAAAAAAACTCTGGGAGTTTCTTATGTTTACATAAAAAAAAGCCTAAAATACCACAAGTTTTGTTATAGTTAAGATTAAACAAATTGGACTCTCACTACGTGGTCGTCTGATTTCGTCAATCACTCGTATGACTACAGACTGAATTGGACTCCACTCAGTCCTATTAACATTATTTATTTTCTTGCAGGCTCCACATTCCCCAAGACAAAACCAGTTCACACTTGGTCAGCTGTCACCCAGAAAGGTGTAATCCGAGTTCTACTCTTCCCTTTCTTTCGATCATGGTAAGGCAACCAATATATTTAAGAACATTTTACTGTGATCAGAATCTAATTTCTCCTTATGATTATCACTGTAAATCAAACATGAAGGTTGTGAGAATGACAAGGAAATGTTCATCAACAATAAAAGTCTGGTGATTTTTTATTACTAGTTCTCATTCTAAAAACAAGTGCCATGAAATGCATTGAGATCAGTGTAGACCCTAGCCTAACATTATGGATTTCCATGATTTTACTCCATGATCTTACCCAAGCCTTTTGGATTTGCAGCCTGTTAATAGAATCCTGTGCAAGTAGGAAAAAGTTATTGAGGATGCACATTATTAAAATTTGGCCGTGATCAGAGGATAATATATGGAGTGGTTTTATTACAAGGCAGTTACCAGCCATATAAAGAATAAATAAATCCATTGGCAGCTGCTTGTAAACCAGCCTTTTTCTTGTTTTTTTCAATGTTTACCATTTCCTGCTAAAATTGTGTATGGCCATAATAGTACTTAAGTTGGGTGGCTCTTAAAGCATTTATACTTGAAAAGTCATTGAAATCCACACATTAAGTGCAAATATAATGTGTTTAATACATTTGTAGACATTACACTGCACGGTGCTTAACTGTTTTCTTTCTCTATTTCTCTTGTTTCAGGTGGACCCAGCAACTGTCACCCAGATTGTGGTTCCTGTTCTTGTTTTTGTATTTATGTGAAATTCTGGTGCTTGTTATTTATTTGAGAGAATGGGAATCTCATTGGAAAGTAAGTAATTTAGTAGCATATTGATGTACTTTACTTTGATCCCTGTGGGTGTAGGTGAGAGTAGTTAATGGTATTCTTGGTATTCTTGCTAGCCTGTACCACAGGTGGAACAAAACTTCTGGTTAAGTCTGTCTTCAACTACGTGCCAAAATCCTTGTTCTGGGCCTCCATCTGTGTAGTGGAATTTGACTTGGCACCATGACTGGCCTGTTAAAAATTATGCGGTTGTCATTTTGCCAATCAATCGATTTCCCAGAACAAGGATTATACTAACAGGGGTTGATTATGACGCTCGGATGCAAGTTATATCCTTGCGTGCTCTCACAAAAATTTTAGGATGTGTTGTTAGTAGGATCTGTTTTGTCTACATGTACCTCATTCCCCAAAAAATAACTGCTGTTTTTTTCTTTTGAGGTTGTAACATGGTCAGAGGCTTGTGGACCAGCTTTGGTAAGAGTTTTATCATTATAAATTTGCCCACCCCCAAAGGGATGATCATTTACTATAAAGCAAGCTTCAGTAAAGATTGGACACAATCAGCATATCTCCTTTCCGTTGCATCTAATTTGTGTGTTATTCACTTTTCTCTGACCAGTGCATTGCCCCGCCTTATATACCCTCAATTTAATTCTTTATCTGTTTTTTACTTATTTGAAAAAATGTCAATTGTTACTCTACACCCAGGAACAAAGTCACAATTGGAATCAGACTACTCTTTTCACTTGATCATACAGTAACGCTTTACGCTTCTTTGTTAGTGAAAACCAGCCTTTTAAAACTGCTTTGCTACACTGCTTTCTCAGATAGTCTGTGATAAAAATAAATAATAATTCTGTTTTATTTTTTAGATCATGGTGATGTTAGGGGTGTTGTATATGTACATGGTCTCTACAGACTACTCTAGTTCTTCCGGGAGAAGAAAAGTCAAAAGTATCAACAGAAGGTATAAAGCCGAGTTTGTATCTAAGCTTGTGTAGTCAAATGACAATAGAGCGGTTTTCACTTGACTGTCCAAAGGGATTGGTTTTGGTTTTGGTTTTGGTTTTACTACGCCCTTTGGTTGGCTAGTGTATTTACTTTGGTTTTGGTTTTATGACAGTCAAGTGAAAACCGCTCTATCAAACTCTTACTAACAGCCACCTGTTTATGTAGTCAAACGACAATATCAAACCCTTACTAACAGCCACCTGTTCAAAACAGTCACATTTTTCATTGCAGCAGAGGGATTTACTCTTGTTTAACTGGAAAAAAACAGATACGATGAGCAGATGCGAATAGCTGAAGGAATAGACAAGTTCGTATTAATACTTGAGACAGCGATAATATCTTAGCTGTTGAAGCTGATAGAATTCCCCAGTGGAAGGTGGTGGCCCCCTCCATACTAACCCCCACATATGTGGTTTTGTCATGTGAAAGTTTCTCCAACATGCCTTTCAGTAATCTTTTGTTGCCTACTATTATTTTTTCTCCTCCTGCTTTCAATTTTCTGGGGAACCATGTTTCCTCCCAAGAAGAGCGCCATGGACACAAAAAATGCTTAGAATCCCCGGTAGGCAACAAGTCAAATTTCCAGTTTTTGGTAGTTGCTCACATGTACAATGCATTTATTTATTTATAACATTTTTGCTCTCTCATCTACTCATATATTTAATCTCTGCTTTACAGAGGAAGAGCAGCTGCCAGACAGAAGAGAAAAGGCAGCGGACAAGAAAATGGAGGAACAGTATCGCATAACGGGCTGATCATAAATGGTGTGCGGCAAAGAAAAACTCAGCAAGCTGCTGAATCAGGGCCTGGTAAAGGCTATTTTTTTGTGTCTACTAAAATTATCATAAACAGTTTCATCATCCTACCTCTAGGGCCATGACCTAAGTTTGTAGTAGCCTGTTCCAGGGTCCGAGATAGTCGGGTCGCGAAATTGAGAGAGCGCGAACGCGAAAATAAAACGGGAGGAAACTTTGGATCAATTTAGGTGTCTGGGAAACTGCCCACCAACCCCTCCCCTAAGCTAACACAAACACTTAGTTCTCAAAACGATGGCTTAGGGGAGGGGTAGGTGGGCAGTTTCCCTGAAACCTAAATTGGTCCGAAACGTTTTCATGTGCCTTACGCTCGCATCTCTTCTATCTGAGAGTTTGGAACGGCCGAAGTTGGTAGAGTGGTGAAACTCTGATGCTGTTTTTTAAGTGAGACAAAAGAGAAACCTAAAGAATATACGGGCTGTATAGGCCAGCCACCGCTCTGTTTTAGAACCCTGTTTTAAAAAATAGACAGAAAACATGCATGCTTGGCTATTTCTTCACGCAAGAAATGAAAACCTTGTTCTGGGCATTTTGGCGTAAAATTTTATCTGAGGTTCAAGACAGACAGGCCAAAAAACGGAAAAGCTATACCCTCTCCCGACTCCGAGCATCATGTACCCACAACGGCCTGCCCCACTTTCCCCACTAGATTCTACAATACATGTAGATCGGTGCTGCATATTACAATAAGTTATCAGACTTTTAATTTCTGATGAAAGCTTTACCCATCACTGATGAAATTGTACTTGCCGTTAGGCATAAATATGACTGTACAGATCAAAGACCAGAGACTTTCATTTTGAAGACACACTTTTGTATTGTTACCAGTGTGCGATAACAAGTATAACAGTGAAGCAGTGGAAAACATTGAACAAGAGAATGCAAAGGATGCGGACAACGATAAAACAGAAGAAGAAATGAGCGAAAGCGGAGAAACAACATCATCTACAACGGAGAGTGATGTGTCTGATGTTGAAATGGATAGTAACAATGAAGACCCGTTTGCTTGGGATAAACAGGTATGGCGCTAGTGTTTATTTTTTCACCGGTCATTTCGTCCCCGGTTACCGGTCATTTCGCCCCCGGTTACTTAGCGCCCTATTTGGCTTCTGGATATCTAATGAAAACACTGCGTTCCGCGACACGACCTAGCTAAGTCGGTAAAGCGCTTGACTGCAGAGCACGAGGTCGCGAGCTCGATTTCCGGAGCTGGGTCAATACTTAAGGCCCTACAATAACTGAGAACTGAAGGCATTGTCTTTGCCCTGTAATTACATCATTACTCGCGTGTTCGCGTGGCTCGGATGACTACATAAAATGGTGGTCCCTTTTAAATAGGGGGCATAAAAAATAGTGTACTTAATTAGTACTTTCGGGCCAAATGTATCGAAACTCAAATGAATTGCGGATTAAATTGCGGTACTAAATAAACGGGTTACCGGTCATTTCGCCCTAAAGTCATTTCGCTACAGGTTACTTAGCCCTATTTTAGAACGAGGAATATCATATTTGAAGCGTGCTTGTTTTGGTTTATGGCTTAGAGAACAAGGAATATTACATTCGAAGCGCGTTTGTTTGCTTTTTGGCTTATAGAATGAGGAACATTACATTTTGAAGCGCGCTAAACGACTAGAAAATAGTGGGTTGAAAGAAGGAGTTGAAGTCATTTCTAGGCCGATCTTGAGTTGTTTGGTTATTTGGTGAAACACTGTTTGAAGTGTTTGGTCTGGTGGTAACTGAGTATATATCCGTGTTAATAATAGCATAATCAATACAAGTTGTATTGCACTTCAGATGAATGGATCTCTTGGATTGGAAGAACACCCGACCCCTCCACCAACTGCAGAAAAAGGTAACATACAGCTTGAACTTTACCTTAAAAACTGTAAAAACCCAGGACTTATTACGGTGATTCTAGGGTATCGTATGACACCAGGGGCTCCTGAGGACACCGAGTCGTGTGCCAACCACGACAACAACGGCAGTAAGAAAGTTAGAAATCAGTTGGTATTATCTGCTCGTGCATCACACTTTTTGGTTCATTTCTGTGACGTAACTGCACGACTACGACGTGAGGACGTGAACATACGACGACGATTTTTTCCTCTCTCTCTTTGAAACTGGACACAGTCCGTAAGAATTCTAACCGCTGAAAAATTCAAGCTGAACCCACCCTCGATGAATTGAGCGAGGATTAAAAAAAGCGATAAAGTTGGAAGAGGCGCAAGTGAAGTGTGCTTTGCTGTCGATGCTAAGTTTTCTCAGACTCCCTAAAGCAAACTAAATCATCATTCGTTATCACTGATATTATACTTTTCAGTTATGGTTTCAATCTGGGAAGGAAATCAATGTAAAAAAGCTCAGTTGACTCTCATGGAAATAAGCACTGCCATTAAGAATAAAGTGGTAAGTCTGTCAAGATGCGGTGGATTTTCTTTTTTGTCTTTTCCTCTCAAGCAAAAATATTTGTGAGCGTTCCACGTCAACCGGAACTGAAGCCATGAAGCTGCCAAATTTGTCTTGCTAAGTTTCTTTACTCTTATAGAAACAATTTGCCGGTAATTTCCGATAAAACCACTGCCCAAGAACGCAAAACGACCACTTCCGGTTGACGCGCGTTGCTCAAAAACGTCCTATTATTTAGTTCAAACTCCTGTATGTTGCTCTTTTCCAGGATACCCACAAAAGCCACACTGGTTACGCGCAGTTTGCAATTGTGGTCTCTGTGTTGCTGGCATTTATACCGTTACTCTTTCGGCTTTACAATACAACTGTAAGTATGATAATATTTTCTGCTTTTGGATCAAGTTACATGAAATCTCGTTTTTTTGGGAGAGCATTCGGTTCTTTTCTAGTCGTATTAGGATTTTATTAAGGTTTATGTTTACTTTTGAACCTCACCACAATGGCCAGCTTGGAGACAGCAAAAGTGGCCGTTGTAAAAGGGTGGCGGTTACGGGGAGGTAGGGGTGTGAAATGACAGCTGTCTTTTTTCCTGGGAGCACAACATGTTTATTGTGTCAAGTTCGTGCTTTCTATTAGCTGTTCTTAACTGACTCTCAGCCTGAGGTATGTTCTAAGTTAGCCTGTTCCAGGCTCCGAGATAATCGGACCCGCTGATTTGAGAAAGCGCGTAGACTAAAATAAAACGGAAGGAAACTGGAAAGAGCTTTTACGCCCCGCCAACTTTTCGCGTGCCTTTTACTTCCGCGTCTTCCCCGCTATCTGAGAGCCTGGAACAGGATAGTTCTAAGTATGTTCTTAAAATGGTTTTTACAAAGAAGTACTGCATTTACGCGCCATACGGATCAAATCTATTTCGTCGGTCACTGATAAAAAATGGCCATTGTCAAGAGGTTATTTTGGCATTTGATGACGTGCTTTAGTGGCCGTTGCATTGTAGAGAGGTTTAAACAAGAGTCAATGTATGGACTGTCCGCCGGGTCAAAAGAAGGCGGCCGTTCATTAGTGGAGGTTCGACTTTATTAAATATTTTCTCTTTGTACCAGGGAAAGCTCGGAAACCTTTGGAGAAGTAATACTCCAGAACTCTTGTGTACAATGTTTGGATATACAGTTTGGTGAGTGCCGGTTTAATTGATTTGGTTTCTGATTGTTTCGCAGCCTTGTCTCTTAGGCAACCGTTGCTTGTGTCGTCACGCAACCCTCTTTCCCACAAGTGAGGAGGAGCGTTGCGTCACGACACAAAGGACGGCTTCGATGACTCATAACCCTGCTTATAAGATGACTTATGCTGAAAGTCAAAAGTCTTAATTTGATTCAACCAGATGCTAGGAGATGAGCAGGAAAAAAATATACTTAGACCTGTACGTAGTCAGTAAAAACTATCGACCAACTAGTTGCTCTTCATCTCCCGGACGGAGATTGAAGAACGCCATGCTTGTCAGGTATAGGTTCCTTGATGGCTGACCAGGCCTACGGGGCGTTTCCTCTTTCTTTTCGATTCTTGTTCTGTTGTAGAGTTCCACAAAACAGCAAACATTACTGGCTAGTAAATATGACTTATAAGGTCTTATAATCCCATTGTCTTGTCAGCAACGTGGTATGGACCTGTATTTACTGTAGCTTTATTTCTCAGCACTTGTTCCAGAGTTCCCCCTTAAGACTCGCCTAATTGTAGCTATTCAGCAGTTAGTCTGTCTGGCAAATGTAGGAATCAAACCAGAGCTTTACCCAGGCTCTTTCTACCTGCTGAAAACGTGATCAATCTCAATATTCCAGCTAACATATATCCTTTGTTTTTCAGGTCTCGTGTTATTGTTGTTGTCAGCATGTTGGAGAGATTCTTCCTGAGTTTCTCGTTTTTCTTCTTGCTGTGCGTTGCAGAAAAATCTTACCGAGAGGTGAGAAGTCATACAACATGACCTTGATTCTCTCCCCCAAGTTGCTCACTATTTGTCACCCCACTTTGTCACCCCGCTTGACCCTTCGCTGATCTTATCCGCTATTTCTCCAACTGCATTTAAGTCTCCTATTTTGGGGGGACCGGGTTGGGGGGGAAGGGGGCTGAAATGTTTTATGGCAGAAAAAAATGAATCTATAAATAACCCTAAAATTGCTTTTTCCCAGTCCTAATGAGAGATGAACGCTTTGGATCGATCTAGTTTCCAGGATCTCTTTCAGGGAGACCCTCGAGATTAGCTTCGAGCTACAACCAGTTGCAAAAATGATGAGACACTCCCCCGGAAAAACGACCTTTCTTGCTTCAAATCGCTCCTGGTCACAGGTCTGTAAAATATAATACTGACCTCCCTCCTCCCTCCCATTCAAAGTTGTTCCTCCAAGTTTTGAGTATGGTCTTGTATTGCTAGCAACTTTGATAAGGGGTGGAGGGGGGATCACAAGCACAAGATCATGGACAGGCCATTTATGCCAAAATACGGTACAGTGTCTCAAGTACTTTTGCAACTGGTTGTCTCATTTAAGGCTTACTTCAACAAGCGATTTCCAAGTCTTAAATTCCCAAAACGAAGACTATAGCGACATAAAGAAATAGAATGGCACTTTGTGTTGCTTTTCCCAGCCGATACATCATTGTCATTGATAGCAAACTGCCTAAAAGAGCGCTTAAGAATGTAGTGACTTGTAAATTTTGCCTCAGTTTTGTTGTGACGCATGCGCCGTTATCTACCGTGACATAGCTTAAAGTTTCGGCGTTGTAATTAAACTCTGAGAAGCGCGAATGCATAATAACAGCATAATTTTCCTTTTCTTGGTATTTAGAGATACTATAGTTGCGAATAAAGCTGCCAAACCTTCATTTTCACCCCTGTATCTGTAACGCAATGACATTTGATATGCAATGGCTTTATGTCATCGGTATACCGCGTGACTTATTTTTCAACATCGCTGTTAAAGTAAAACCGTTCAGTTTTTTTCATCTACTACGGTGAAAATAAAATGGTTATTAAAGTCCGTTAGAGCTAGAGAGCAGAAAAAGTTGTGTGCTATGTTAATTTCTATTTTCTGACGGTCTACCATCATCCACGGTCTACCATTCTGCAACAGTAAGAAATAGAATATATTAATATATTTATCTCATATGATGGTAGACCGTGTAGACCGTGTAGACCGTTGAAGCACGTACATTGCTGACATTGCTGTGCTGGAAAATTGCTTTTCTTGGGGATAGTGTCTTCCTTTTTGCAAAGAAATTAATTTCCTTACCAAGTACAGAACTACAAAGCCACGTTATATGCGAGCTCTCGCGACTATGTTACTGAAATACGCGCGTGAATTTTCATTATCTGATGCCTAGCCACACTCGGGCTTTAAAATCGAAACAAAGTCGTAAGACGACCAAAGAGTAAACACAAATCCAAACTTGTGTTAAGTAAAGTAAAGTCGACAACAGCTGCTTTTTAGCGTAACTTTTCTTTCCTGTAAATGGCAGGCGATAAAAGAGGAACCACGTCCACGTACTTATCGGAAACAACAACAAAAAGCTATCTCCTTGATCTAGCGGGGCATCTTACGTCACTTTCCTTCCATAAATAAACATCTTTTAACCGAGTTCGAAGAAAATATATTATTTTTCGCATCTCTGTAGCGTTTTAGGACCAAAAACCCCTTTCGTTACAGCTTACTTAAGATGGTGTGGCATCTTTTGCCACGTGCTTCCTTTAAAAGCCCAATTTCTCGCATATTACCACATAAACAAAAGGGCCAACAACTGCCGTTTTTGTCTCGCCATTTTTAAACAGGCAAACCGACAAAAATGAAATACTGTTTTTTATAACCACCTCCTTAGGTGCTAAGAGTGCACCACGTTTTACCCCGTTTAATAATCGTGCACCACGGCTATAGGGGTATGAAGGACTCAGACAACCAGTTGCAAAAATGATGAGACACTCCCCCGGAAAAACGACCTTTCTTGCTTCAAATCGCTCCTGGTCACAGGTCTGTAAAATATAATACTGACCTCCCTCCTCCCTCCCATTCAAAGTTGTTCCTCCAAGTTTTGAGTATGGTCTTGTATTGCTAGCAACTTTGATAAGGGGTGGAGGGGGGATCACAAGCACAAGATCATGGACAGGCCATTTATGCCAAAATACGGTACAGTGTCTCAAGTACTTTTGCAACTGGTTGTAGCTTACTTATGAGGGCTGTATGAATTTTTTTTGTCATATTTATAACCTAAATCCCGACCCAGCGATCATCATCTTATTTTTCGTTTCGTTTCAGCGTTGCCTGTATGCCAAGTTGTTTGGCTGGTTGACCTCGTCAAGAAAGTCTCGCCGTGCTGGTCTGCCTCACTTTCGTCTCCATAAAGTGCGAAATATAAAGACATGGTTGTCTCTTAGATCCTTACTAAAGGTAATTATAAACAATGTTTTCTTTCCAGAATGCACGTATCAAAACAAAATGCTAGAAAGACGATAAAAGTAACATTTTTTAAATATTTTTATCAGAGACGAGGTCCTCAAAGGTCTGTAGACATGATTGTGTCATCATCTTTCATCCTTGGAATGATTTTAGTGATACTGATGTGTGTTCAGGTAAGTAAAGTATCTGCCATTTTTTGAGCGTGTAGTGCGTTTAATTTTTATACAGTCGAACCTCCATGTGCGACTACCTCCCTTAAGCGACCACCTCCCATAAGCGACCGCCTATCCAGAACACTAAAAATTTCCCAGTCAAAGACTCGCAGTTGGAATCTCTAGTAAACGACCACCTCCTGTAAGCGACCGTGACCACTTTTCGGGCCTGAAAGTTTTAATTTCCAATAGAGTACCGAAGTGTGACGTCATAGAAAATGAAATTTGTGAAATTATGGGATTTGTTAAGATATTCCGAAAGAACAACGTCCAAGACGCCTACTCGCCAAAAATTAGCAATTTGGGGCAGATTGTCTCTGAGATATTAACCCAGGTATGCTCCGATGACTCCATACAAATCCTTCTAAATCTTGCCTGGTTCCTAATCTTATGAAACAAGCCAAATTTAGAAGGATTTGTATAGAGTCGTCACAGCATAATTGGGCTAATATCTCAGAGACAATTTGCCCCGAATTGCTAATTTTTGGCGAGTAGGTGTCTTGGACGTTGTTCTTTCAGAATATCTTAACAAATCCCATAATTTCACAAATTTCATTTTTATGACGTCATCACTTCGGTACTCTATTGTTTTCACCTCTTGTAAGCCACCACTTGACGTCTTCTCTGATCTCGATCTCGCTGTGTGCACTATGATACTTAGAATATACGAAGAACTTTAGTGACAACACGGAGCAACACATGGCGTAACTTAGAAATTAGAATTATCTTCCATAAAGTAGATGTACGGGGGCCTCTTTTTGGAAGAGGCCCCCTGTGGTTCGATTCTTGGAAGCGATTATCTCCCCTAACCGAGAACTAAGTCTTTGCATTTTGGGTGGTCGCTTACGGTAGATTCGACTGTATATGAAATGGTTTCAATCGTAAGCCTCGAGAAAAGTGGTCTTTCTAATCTGTAGGCGCGTTAAAACAAACACAAAACGAGCCAAAATTAGTTACAACTATGTAAAAAAAAATTAAAAGGCATTAGATATCCGTTAAAGATTCCCCAAGGGCGCAAGGAAATCGAAACGAGATAACGTGATAGTTTTCTTTTCCAGTCGGTCCGATGAATTGACTAAAAATACATTAATTGAGTTTGAGAGCAGATTAGTTGAAAGATTTTTCGTCTGCTTTAATTGGCCTTAAGATTCGATTTTACATTCAACGCCGCAATTGCACCAATAGAGACTAGTGCGGACTTAAACGGCTGTGGAAGTTAAGGTAGACCGCGAGCGGTCGTCCTTTTTTTCTCAAAGCCACGCTTAGGGAGCGAAAAGTTAAAATTAGGTAAATTTATGGTAAAAAGGAATATAGATTGGGGTGGAGATAGAAGAGAGGTGCTCCCGATCTACTGTGACTCAAAAGGAAAATATGAGACCGCTCGCTGTCTCAAGATAAGATGATTTCTCAATTAGAATGAGCGTGAAAGCGGCAAAAGCGATCGAAAATAGTGAAGGCGTTTCTGTAACCAGAAGGGAGGAGCTCATCCAGGTTTTTGTTTTCTTGTAGCTCATAAAAGGAAACGAAAAGGAGAGATTTCTGTCCATACTATTTAACTGGGAAGTATCAATATGGTGAGTAATATACCGTAAAATTCCGAAAATGAGCCCTTTAATAATGTGTTATCCAAATAAAACTTGCTGATTATAATAAAAGTAACAACAACAACAACAACAACAATAATAATGCTACCACTACTACTACAAATAATAATAATTTGTGCTTATTAATGTTAAGTTGTCTGTGTTTATGTTTTGTGGTTACTTAATGGGCTTTTTCATTGCAGGTGTCTTGTGTTATCAGTATATGTTCTGCGTTTCATGACCTTGGGTTCAAAAATCAACAGTAAATTCACCAACACCTCGGGGCTACTCACAGAACAGGTGAGCAAAAGCGAAATCCCTTTTTATCATGGTAGTGGAAAACGTATGGCTACCCCGCCGGTACCTAGGAGAGGTCAGCTCCCCCCCCTTCTGGGTAGGGGGCACTTGATGATACTTTGGGTAGAGGTGTGCCGCCAAGGCCTTCATAGCGTGCGAGCAAGCTCTCCGGGGCGCTGTGGCGGCGGGGCGGGGAAATCAAGGAGATCTTGCAACTACTTCTCGGGAATTTGAATATCTGCATCGAAAAAGTCGATGCGAAATGCTGATTGACTGAGATGACATTAGTAATGATTAACCTTGGCACGTGTTTTTCAATGTTTGTTTACATTCGCGTTCGTTTCCACTTCGCGCTGATGGGCGGAAATCTTACAGCTCAGTCGTAGGGGAGCCACAGGGGAATTGGTGGTGGAATTCAAATTCCAGAGACTTAGTTGCAACAGGAGCAAGCTCTCCTTCCTTTTCCGGCGCCGCCACCAGAGCGCTCCGGAGAGCTTGCTCGCAGGCTAGCCAAGGCCTTCAAACCCTAACTTTATTCAAGAAAGAATCGTTCCTTTCGCTACACTATTTCAAGGCGAGAGACCGTATCTTATGGCCCTAATTCACTTCGTCTTGCATAAAGATGTTAAGTTTTTTTTTTCTCAAACTAACATCATAAAATTAGGTTTGTTTGGAAAAAAAGGCGGCACCACAAATGTAGACCGCACAACACCAGTCTTCAGACTCTTTTAAAGGCTTTCAGTCCAAAAAGACAACCTCTCAGAGACCCTAAAAAGTGAAAGTTTTATACCTTGTTTAATACTCAAGACCCTGACCACCATACCCTTTTAAGCGGCACAAACCCGTTTAGACAAGGGAGCTCTCCCCCGGGAGGTCAACTAAACTAACGTGGTATTATGATGTAACCTGACGTACTGTTATGGCGCAGAAAGAGAGCTCACGCTCTCAGCCCAGAGCTCACTGTCGCCACGTAACCAAGAATGCAGTAACGACGGTGCGTTTAGAACTAAAAACTGTTTTGACCAATAGTCTGAGTGGCAAATTCAGTGAGCACTCTTACAATCATTTCATGAGGAAATTAAGTGAAGTTTTTTTCTCTTTACAGATCAACCTTTATCTTCAGATGGAAAAAGCTCCGCACAAAAAAGAAGATTTGACGATTGCAAACCACGTTCTTAAGTTAGCCACCAAGCTACTGAAGGTATTACTTTAGAGGTTAAACACGGATTGCACAAGGATTCTAAATTTATTCAGAATGGGCGCCGTATCGCTCAAAAAGTTTATTGTATGCGACATCGCCTGTTTCAATAGCGTTTAGATTCAGGTCTCAACGCTTATGGATTTCTGTTGAGTCGTGAGGACTTTTAACAAAAATAATCTTTCTCAAATACCCCATAGACATAAAAAGAACCAATTTATCAGGAAAGAAAAGCAGAGTGTTTTTCGCATCATGATAGTGATTGCTAACCGTTAACTGCTTATATATACATTTACTGGTTATTACATGTATTTATTTATTTAAATGCTCACTTTATTCGAGTGTCAATGTATTTAGCGCGAAAGTAGTAATTGAGGACGCTGTTTTTACGTCTCCTACTGGAGACTGGACGGTTATTATACTTGGTCAACCGAGCCACGCGAAGGTCCAGCCGTTTGCAGGGCAAAGGGAGTACTTTCATTTCTGAGGTATTTTAAGATCTGATCTGGTCCCGGGAATCGAATCCACGCCCTCCTGCTCTGCAGTCAAGCGTCCTACCGACTGAGCTAGGCCTGCTGCAGTATTTATGTATTTTTTTTAATTTTTTTTTTTCAGGAAATCGAAAGCCCGTTCAAGATGTCTGGTTTGTCGATGAACCCATTGTTGTACAACATTACTCGAGTGGTAGTACTGTCTCTTTTCTCAGGAGTCATGTCTGATCTGTTGGGCTTCAGACTAAAGGTACAATTTCCTAAAATCTCGTACCATTTTACTTTGAGTAAGAATTCAGTAGAGAAATTTAGAACAACTTTACAACATCTTTGCAAGGGCATTATACTTTCTGGTTTTCGGGAAGGGGACAACTGGAGAAGCCGCCGAAAAACCTCTTGGAGCTTGAACTCGTTTCTCGAAACTCCCCGTAATTACAGGGCCCGGAAAACTCTCGTGTTTTCACGTGACATTGAGGTTTCAATCATTTTTAAATAATACGAAAAAACCATCAGTTTAAACAAAGTGGACTGGTTTGTTAGCTAGGCCCCTTTTTTGTATTCTTTAGATTCTGATGTTAATATTTAGGTTTGGGGCTTTAGGTTCGGACAAACTTAAAGCAAGAAGCACACATACACCAACCCACGACCTGGCCAGTACCTCACGCATACGCACAGAGATATCACCCGGGCAGTGGCAGCCATGGACAGCTGTTACGCCTTTATTGGGGCTTAACAGCATGGCATAGCCGTCGGGTCAATGAACGGGGGAAACCCCATGTATCAAACACCCTTCACTGCCGCGGCGAGTGCTAAGCACTCCTTTAAGCGCCAGTTCCACACAACATGTTTAGGTTCGGCCCGTTTCCGAGCGCGATAATTACCGGGACCTTCGAGAAACAGACCCCAAGGATAAGAACTAGCAACAAACTCAAGCCATATATTGCTTCTCCCCTGGGGTTCGAACCCGGGTAAAATTTGTGAGGCAAGGACTTCCTCTCACCTAAAATAAAAACTCTCCGGTCTTGATCCTTTCCTGGTGGGGGCCAGGGAGAGGAGAGGGGGATCCAAACCTCCCACCCCCTGTATCCCTTCGGCCCCAGGATTCCCCCTGGCTCTCACCCTATGTCCTCCCTCATCTTTCTTTTGTGAGCGGTATGTGAATTCTTTTACTATTTTGAATTTCACTTCTAGGTGTGGAAGATCAAGGCATAGCATTGCTTAAAGCAAAGGTTAAGATATTTAACATATTTAAATAAGTGTACATGTTTTATTTTATGTAAAGAGAGCTTATAAAAGACATGGGGAAATGTAATATGGAAGGCGTTACATATCCCGTTTACACGAGCCGTTGGAGACGGCGGCTAAAAGCGAAGCGTTTTGAAACAATTCTCAGAACTGAAGCAGTTTGTTAAACTGTTTAACAAAGTGGCCTACTGGGTCGTGACATGCCAGGTTTTGAAGGCGAAAGAAAAGTTTTGCTCGTCCTTGTACTAAAACCCAAGGAAGGGTGTTACTTTTCGATGTATTCGCAAGCCAGAAACGCTCTTAATTGTTTTATAACCTTGTTATCAATTCCCCAAAGGCACGTTAAATTTAAGTTACCTGGTATCCACCCCCGGAAAACTATATTTTTACATCATCGGTTCCCATTATGTTTCCCGAGGGTCCAAAACCTCGTCCCCAGGGTCCTGGAATTGAGATTGATATCCCCCAGAAAGAAACAAGCAGTAACTTAAACAGCTCGTATTTTTATTGATCGTTTTAATCACAATAAGCAAAGCTGGTCACGGCAATGGGTGTAACGGGGCAGCAGTTGCTTAACCCTTCAAACCCCATTATCCACATACAAATTCTTCAAACTGATCTCCATAAATTTTTTTTTAAAGATATAGTTGAGAGAATTTGGTAAGAGATCAAAGCATTTTCCCTCAGACGAGGTAATAAATTCTCCCAACCCTTTTTTTTGGATTTTGTATTGATATTATTAGGAGAAAATTGATGTTGACTCCTGCGCGGAATGCATGTAAAATTAGTGTCAGAGCACGTGATCAATAGCTTGCCAATGACAATCGAATCTGTACATAAGGGAAATGGGGCTGTATGACATCTGTCACATGACAGTTACTTCTTCCTTAACTGAACGTAAAGCGGTCAGTTATTTCTTTTTAACATGGTGTGATTGCCCAGGAGGGTCTCAATACAAACTCTTATCTGACTGAGGGTTGTTATTAGACTTAAGGTCTTAGAAACCATCGTTGGGGAAAGCGATTGGCCGTTTTCTCATTGTTTCCAGGAGTTTTAAGGTGATGTTACACGAAACAATTCGCAACAACTATTTTTAGCTCAACAAAGCGTTGCAACATCGTTGCGACATCGTTTCGAATAGTTACGACATTCTTCCAACATTGCAACGCTACGTGGCACTAAAAATCTTCGTTTCGAATCGTCCCATGTAACATCACGTTTAGCTCTAGTTTTCGAAGAATAGATCCGATTCGATACCAGCCTAGTAGCTCAGTGGGCTTCCCTGGAATACCACTGTACTAACAGACTAGTTTATCGTTGTGGTTTTGCCTTCACAAGTGTTACTGTACTAACAGACTCCTTATTGGGGGTATTAGATAGTGCAAAAACAGATTTATAGACCTCGTAGGCTTCTGTTGTATGCTCTTCAAATGAGGCTTATTTTTTGTGTGCGTATGTGAAAAAAAAATGAAAATTTATTTTTACGAAGTATCGAAATTATATACCATTACCAACTTTTGAGGCAGTTGTAGGGCGGCACGTAGAGACGATAGCGCTAGAAAACGTTTTTTTCTGCTTTGTGAAAGCAGTTTTATTTATTGACAAATTCTGCGTGTATATGTAGTGGAACAAATTTAGCAAATGAAAAATCCCTCCCATTTTGCGTCGTTTCGCAGTCCTTTTTTTCAGTTTTATTTTTTCAGTTAAATGACCTAGCTCTTTTCTGCTTTATTAGTTAAATTCCTTCCGCGGCAGCTCAGTGTTTTTGCATGGGGGGAGGGGAAGAGGCAAGACATTCCATTTGGCTACTGGTAAATGGTACTTTACTACCCCTCCCGTCGATTTCATTAGAATTAAGACTGCTTCTTCTTATTAAGGGTATAAAATACCGTTGTTTTATATATACACTGGTTTCTCCTAGTTACGCTGCTGATTAGTACCTTTCTGGTCATCGCAGGCTCAATATGCGGCTACCAGTTATGTTCGTTTGGTATGTTAGCACACATACTAGCTTTAACAACCGGTAGTTAGTTTTACCACTAGCAGATAAAGTATTGAACAGCTAGTTTGAAAATCACGAGTTATTTATTGCTTCCTAGTTTTAGTTTCTGTAAATTTCTGTCATACCTGAGCAGTTTGTGGACACGTGGCCTATTTCGTGCCATTTTTGTTTGGTATACAAGCCTAAAGACGCATTAAAAGACCATGAACCAAAAGGGGGTCTGCCAACTTTTAGAGTTTACACTCTTATTAGCGCGATTTTAACTAAAAGTGGTTTGACCAACGGTGAAGCTGTATTAAAGATATCAATTGAAAAGGTCGCCGGACCTCGCGCTTTACAGTCCGGCACAGGACCAGTATTTTTTCCGTCCAAGAACCTTATAATTTTGCATACATTCCAACAACCATAAAATCTTAGCCTTGTGGGTCAATGAGTTTAAAATGGGCACTCTGTTTGAGCACTCTGTTTTAAAAAGTAGTCGAAAACGTCACTTAAAAAGTGAATTCTCGTTGCCTCAAACTTTATCGCGCTTATTCCATATCATGTATTCGTCAATTGTTGGCAAATCGTTTTGTAGTTGGATTCCAAAATTATCAAAGTTCAGGGAAAGAAAAAGAAAGTTGTTGTTTTGTTTTCAGTCACGTCCTCGACAAAACGAAATTAGGCACCTTCACGTTGTAGTCGCCAGCGAAGGCATAGAAATGTACAAAAAAGCCCGATGCGCGTGCAGTGTTGTTGTTCTACCAATCTAAACCTATTCCTTTTTTGCCTACTGTTTTCAAGCTTTCCTGGGAGGACTGTTTATTCGCAAGAACGACAACGTATGCAAAATTTAAGGGCCAAACATTGTATTATGAGGCATTTGAAAAAGATAATTCCCTTTCCATCCCTGGTGTTGTTTAAGTTACATCCCATATTTTTGCGTTAAGCAGGTCATGTGACCGCAGACTGCAAGGCGCTTATTGTAAATAGTATTGATTTGAAACTGCACAAAGAAATATCGAATAAAGAGGAATTATGAGGAGTATGATTTTTTTCGTGTTTGAAGTCATCACTCTATTTCCTCTCCCTCAGTTCCTTTTCTTCCCCTCTTTCCTTGTTTCCTCAATTCGCCACGCCTTTTTCTGCGTCATTTTTTTTTTCTTATTCTGTCCCTCATGTGTCAATTCATCACCCCCTCCCTCTGTCATCCATTTCTTGGATCATTATAAGTTTCTGGGAAACTCCCCACCTACCCCTCCCCTAAGCCAACATTTTGCCCAAAGTGAGAAGTGTTAGTGTTGACTTAGGGGAGGGGTAAGTGTGCAGTTTCCCACAAACATAAAATGATCTCATTTCTTCTACCCACCGCACCCTCCTCCCCTCATTTTTCTCGATCCATCTGCCTTCTGTTCCATTAGCTGGTCAAGAAAGAAGGTAGCTAAAACGACAAAGCATGGAGACTAGCAACGAGGAAAAATTGAGATTAGTCTTTATTTAAATTTACAGCAGCCACTTTAAAAATAGTTACATCAGCATTATGTTTGTACAAAATAATTTATACAATTATTAAAATCCAATAATTGTCTCTATAGCAAGTGTGGGTGAATTAACTATTTCACATCTTAGGAGCTATAACGAAATTATAACCGTGCTCGTGAACGTATGAAAATGTGTGTCAGAAAAAAAACCTTAGTAGCGAAAAACAATTCAGAAGTGTTTTCCTCATAATCTTCACTTACACATTCTTAGAATAAATTGTCCAGTCTTTCAATATATCCCCGTGCTTATCCCATCCTTAATTACCTTTAATAATAAATTTATGAAATTCCTCTAAATTATTTACAGTTCCTCTTCTAAAAAAATTTCAAACATTGATCGCGTGAAACTGGATGCTACGCTCATTACATCCCACACAATTAACATTCACCCCCCCCCGCCCCCGCCTCACCGCCTAAAGTTAGAGATATGAGAAACGAGTAAATCATGTTCCTCGAATGTGAAAATCAATGCGTTACATAGAATAAGAACCAGTTATGATTGCCATCAAAATTGTTCTCAACCTGAAATTTGAGCTGGGAAAAAACAATAGTTCCAAGCTCCTACAATTGATAGTTAGAGAGCAATTCACCAAAATTTTCGCGTGTCATAGGCTAAGGCTATAGTTTCTAACGCGGAGTTACTTTGGTCGTCACGCAATAACACAACGCGTCCCCAAGAAATAATAGCTGAGGGGCGTTGCGTGACGACTCAAATAAGTCAAATAATGGCTGTACGAAACAGTAAGGGAATACCGGTCCGGTCGGTTAGACCAGAAAAAATAGAGGGGAGGGGTAAGTGCGTTTCGAACAAACCATTGCCATTGATTTTGTGGATGTAATACTAGGTGTGACCATTCAAATGAGGGCTACCAAGCAGCACTTTCCTAAGGAGAGGCTTCCTTTGATGTGAGCATTCAAATGAAAGGCACTGAGCAGTTCTTTCCCGTAGTACTGTTTATCATGTTGTACAAGGCGGTTTTACCTTTTGATCCTCTGCGTAAAACTCTCTGGTGTGGGCATTCAAATGAAAACTGCAGGATGACTTCCTCTCTATGTATAGCTTACGCCATAGTTTATTGCTGAACGCGTCAGTGGAAATAAATCTCGGTAAATGGCCTAGACCACTCCTGTCGTAAAATATAGTCCACTCCACTCTTGACCCCCCAATTTTACACCGCTGTGTTGGCAGGCACTCTCATCTCTTGCCTGGCCTGCCTGATCCCATGAGACTTTGTAAAATCTACCTCAGCATAAGGACTTACCAAGGGCGCAGATTTTGGTCCAGGCGCCGCCGCGCGGCTACAAGAGCTTAAATCAATTTTGGGCGGCCGCGTGCGTCGACGGGAAGGCGAATCTGAGCCATCCTTCTCGTTTTTGCTTAAATCAAGCACTATGTAATGAAGCTCGGTAGATTCTTCGTTTTCTTTAGCTGAATGTGAAACCGACCTGAAATCACGACTACTTGGACGTAACAACGCTGGCTCACTTTCTCGTCTTCCATAACGAGGGGACCTGCGCCATTTGCTATGTTTGACGTCAAGTTTACCTGGTGAATAATTGACGTAATCGACCTCTTGTTGCACGTTGCTATCTATCTCCCCACTAGATCCGACGCTGCCCCTTTTACCGTTTTCAAGTCGCCTCCCTGGAGTAAAGTTCACGTATTCAGGCATGTCTACCGCGCTTTTGCTTTTTGCGATACCGCTTAGATCAACGTTCACATACTCACGTGATGGTTCGGTAAGTATGGATTCCAAGCTGTGTTTTCTGAAATTGTTGGGCACAGAAATTTGATCGCGTTTTTTGTAGGGACTGAAATTAATATAATGGTGCATTTCTTCATAAGGCGAAGAATCAACAGAAATTTCAGGACATTTCTTGGGGCTGTGAGATTCCAGTCGCCTTCCCGCTTTTTCGAGGTTCTCTCCAGGTGTAAAGTTCACATACACAGGGTGGTCCTTGTCATTGGTGATCGATTCTGAACTTGACGAGTTTCTTGAGAGTTTCTGACCCGGGGGGACAAAATTCATGTATATTGGAGTCTGTTCTTTTCGCACTCCGACAGGACTCATGGTGATGTAATCTTGACTTGAATTCCTTCGAGATGAAGAAGGCGATTTCTTGAGAGAAACAAACTCACGAATGTCTGGTTTATTTGGCAGGGGGCTCTCATTGGCCCGCAGTAGCCTAGGTGATGAAGTTTTCTTTTGACGTACAATGCCCGAGTTTTGAAGCTTTGGTGTCACGTGGTTCTCCGCTTGTTGTCTTGGTGACGTCATATCCATGTATCCCCCTTCACGGGCGGTCTGTGTCGACTTTGTCGCTTCTTGTGAATCCTGGTCTCTCGCCGCTTTCATGGCCTTAGCTTTTGACAGGTCCATGTCTAAGTATGAGTCACAGCTATGTCGCTATTGGAAAAGAAGGGATAAAATTCAAAAAGAGGTCGATAAGCCATCAGTAGACAATATGGTCATTTTAATACAACCACCTGATTAATTGACGAAGTTCGTGTTCTCTCGTATAAACATAAAGCTAAACTCTCCGATGTAGTAAAATTTTCCTGGAGTTTCAATGTTCAGCCAATCAAATTTCAATATCCAGTTTAACCGCTGACCAAAAATGAGGCATATCCTACGCTTGGGGGCCGCTCAACAATTGTTGCGCATAAATGCTGCGCAGTGTGACCACGTCTGGATCTCGCCTGGTGAAACTTCGTGCACAATATCACACTGGCACGCAACCACAAGCAACGAAGCAGCAATTCTTGGGGCCTTCAGTCACTCTATTGACAACCAGGTTACCATAGCAAAATCCCATAAACGGCAATGCTGGGGATTTTTTAAAGCCGACTGAATACAACGCAAACTTTGATTGCACCGCCCAGGTATGTATAAGCTAACAAAAATCAGGGTTGTGTTTCATATACAGTCGACTCCCGATAATTCGAACCTTCACGGGAAATAGGAAAAAGTTCGAGTTATCGGGAGTTCGAGTTATCGAAGGTAAAATTATATAGAAAACGATCTGAAGAGAAATGAAAATTGCTTTGAGTTAGCGGGAGGTTCGAGTTCTAGAGGGTTCGAGTTGTCGGGAGTCGACCGTATATCCCGGAGTCTAAAATAATTCTAAGTAAAACAAGGCATAGATAACAATATATGTCGGTCGATGATTAATGGATAAGGAACGAAACGTGAGTAACAAAGTAGATTAAAAACAATGGATTTCTACTCAAAAACCATGATTATATTTTTAACATGGACGCAAAGTGGTAAAATTGACTCCATGTTGTGAAAGAAGCATTGGGGAGCTTAAGCAGGCCTAACATGCAATAAAAACGTCGGCTGAAGTATTCCTTGAGTTGAATTCTAAGCGGGTCTACATCCGTATCCAAAACTATTAAGAGAAATTCGTCTTTGTTTGTACGTGAATTTCAGAAAAACGCCAAAGCCACGTACAAAACAAGTGTGATGCACGTGCAAAAGCGGCGCACGTGCAAATTAAGGCTCAAAATGTGATGCACGTGAAGAGATGTTGTTTTTGGACGCCACAACTACCAATTTTTCTGCAAAACCGAGACTCCACACTTTTACGTTACGTCCTCATACTAACTTACGCGTGCATGGCTTTCGTCCACGCCTAAACGACCGTGAACATACAACTTTGTAAACAATGTCCAGAGTGGATATCGTTTTGACTTAAACATTTGTAAAAGTTATGTGCGTCTTTAGAAAGTTAACGGCCTCGTAAAGACGAAACCCCCGTAAACAAAGTGACTCGAAACCGGTTTCACCACTTTAAATATAAGGTCAGGTGCCCAAGAATTTGTAACAAAAAATTCCACTTGCGGATATTCTTAACAAGCTGGAATAATCGCGACAAAGCTTAGAGACGGTTTTTCTGTTTTTTACTCAGGCTCTCAATTTATCACATCGTAACAACTGCAGTCCGGGTTGCAATACAGTATTAAGATCAATGTAGAATTCCAGTAGTACAAAAATGTCGTTCTGAATTGAATTTTGTAACAAAATTTATGTCTTGTCTTATTCCTGAAAATGGTCAATCAAACGCACCCTGTGAGGGCAAGGTCCGTGCAGTTCAACTAATCAATTAAAGGAGCGACTCTCTCCTTTAAGCTTACCCTGTCTAGCGCCATCTTCATGTAATCCTCAGAACTGAGTGTGTCTTCAATACTTTCTGCTCCAAAGTTCACATACTCTGTAGAAAAAAAACCCTTGTAAGTCATTTGACACCTTAAAAAAGAAAGTCTGTTTGGGAAAATCAAATTGCAATAGTGCGGCAAAACAGAACGAAAATCAAAGTCAAAATCAGACAAGACAACAGAAAAAAATCAAAATCTCATTTTGTCATTTTGTAAAATGTTGAAAGAACAAGTACCGGCACCAAGTGAAAGTACTATCAAAAAGGTTTCATTTCAATGGTCACACCGCAGGATATTGTCCATGGACTCAAAACTTAGAACCAGCTTACAAGACTGAGAGTGAAACGATTAAGCGCCGTCCACACGCATCCGTTTTTGTTTGAAAAAGATACTTTTTTCTCCATTTTCAAAATAATCCGCGTCCATAAGTTGCTTTTTTCAATCTTCTTGTCTGTCCACACGAAAACACAACACCGGAGACTTAAAAAGGTACGAGTTTTGATGGGCACATGCGCGTTTTTTAATACCCGACACCGTAACGTAATCGTTCTCAAAATCCCCCGTTTTAATCCATCCTCACTGACGAGTACAACAAAACGGTGTTTTCAAAAATCTCCACTCTGCGGGATAGCCTGCAACGAAGACGTAATTTAACCTCGGTTAGTAACGTCTGCAAAGCAGCGCCCATATCCTTGTTCTGGGCCCCCAACGGACTCAACTAATTACCGGAAGTACGTTTCGTATATCCTTTCATCCTGATTGGCGAATTGACAACGGCTTTTTTAACGGGTCAATCATGGCACATACTCAAATCCTGGTACACAGGTGCGGGCCCAGAACAAGAATTTCGATGTTGTTTCGCAGACGGACTTAACCAGAGTTCAGTTTCGTCTGTAGCGCTGGCTACACTCTGAAAAGCGTTTTTCAAAAGATGCGTTTTCAGTGACCGTTTTCACTGGATACGTATGGACGGAAGGTCAAACTGAAAACTCTCCGTTTTCAAACAAAAACGAATACGTGTGGACGGCACCCTAGACAGACCACATTTGTCTGGCATTTGCACGCTCTGTGTCTACCTGGTTGAACATCTCTTTCCTCGGATGATGGACGACTGCTTGAATATGGCTTGACCAACACCTTGTCATTGAAATCTGAGTTTGTCTCTTCTTGATTACTGTTTGAGCTATCCACGCTTGAAACTGTTTGAAAAGACAAAAATTCTTATACACAAACAACAGTGATGGCTGTCCCAAACCTTTTTTCGAGTTCCGGTCGTTTTCTATGCCAACAGACTGTTCACAGTTCCCTATTTTTCCGTAAGACTTTCGACATTGAGCGCTTTGCGTGACGGACGGCCATCTTGGATGCAATGAGTGCCGAATAAGGGGGAAGAGGACGGTTTGGGAGGAGGCGTTTCTCGCCTCCCACCGCCCAACGCTATAAACCCCGTCGCCCGCCCCCTCGGTACACAGGAAATTAAGATGGACGTCCGTACCGGGAAGCGCCCTATCCTGACAATCTTGCGAAAAAGTAGGAGACTGTGAACGGTCTAGTATGCCAATCACCTGGATATCACTTGCATTACTTGGACACACAATGATAACTTACCATCCTTTGATTTTCGACGAGGTAGGAAACGATTCAGACCAGGTGATGGTTTATTCTTAGGGCTCTCACTCAGTGACAAATTTTTAGCGGAACTTGCCAAGCCGACACGATATGATGACAGCGGGGAACTTGGCTCTGTGTCTGCGCGGACACGGCTGGGTGGGTAAAGGACGGCTGAAACAGGGCGTGGCCTGCCCTTCCCCCTTTTCCCCTCACTAGCACAACGGCGTCTGGATTTTTGTGGTATGTCAGATATATTCTGCATTACCCTAGAGGATGTAATGGCAAGTAATATATGTTAGTGTATTATAAATTGGACACAAACAGTGACCATTTATGGGGACCAGCTTTCAGTTGGCTAGTCATATCCCACTGAATGGGTCGCAAAAACTACTGACATAACTTTTGTGTACTATTAAACAGCTGACATGCAAATCCCAAATTTTCCAAACATTATCCTGGTCCAAAATTCAAGTTACAGTTTCCTGCTGCAATTTGTACAAAATGGAAAATCTCTAAATTTAAGTGAGCAGAAGTTGGCACAGACAATAAAGCAGACATGATAAAAACAACTTTTTTGGTAACTGTTTATCCGTGAAGCACTTAGGAGTTCTTAAGAACTTCTTTACACCTGTCTGTGTGTTCTAGACCAAACTGGAATTTCAAAGTGTTGGTTTTGGAGGGAAGGGGAAAACTAGACAATTACCTAAGGAAAACCTCTCGTAACAAGGGAGAGAACCAACAACAAACTCAACCCACATATTCTAGAGCCCCAGCCATATTGGTGGGAGATGAGTGCTCTTCACACTGTGCCACCCTTGCTACCCAAACAAAACAAAGAGTTTACTTACCCCAGTATAGCCTCATGCATGTTCTGTGCAATAACCTGATCATCCACTTGGATCCACATCTCACCAGCACCAGTCACTGCAGATCGACCAAGTTCCATAAAGAAAAAACAGTCTGTATGTCCACAGCGTCTAATGTTGACAAGCTGAAGTTCCACTGCCGCATCTCTTGTATCTTTAATCACCAGTTTTAAAGAGTCACTAGTCAGCTGCAGATCATATTGACCAGCGAGATTTTTACTAGTACCCAGTCCTCTGGGTTTGACGGACACATGCCATGTTGAGACTGTTAAAAGGAAAAAGACCAGACTGGTCAGTTAATGTCGGGTTTTCAAAATCCCTGCTGACCAGATCCATATGTTTGAGGGAGGGGAGGGACGAACAGAATGAAGAATGCAAAAAAATTATCGACATCTTTGATTATCTGGGATGGCTAAGGACATGTGGGGGAAACTAGAACAAAAGAAGCATTTCTGAGGAACAGACTTGCTTCCAAGATTTGTGCAAATGGTCTGCAATCTTTCCTTCCCTACAATAACTTGATCAGTCACCACCTGGGATACTGCCACTCACGTGGCAATAACTTCAAATCTGGGACACTCCCATGCAGACATTCCTTAGGGGTTTGTCACGCGTTTCGAGCTTGGGTGTTATGAAAACCCGGCTTAAGTTCAATACGATCTAAAAGTCAATCAAGCATGAACCCCAAAAAGGAGATACAGTGGAAACCCGTTAATACGGTCACCAATGGGTCAAAAAAATTTGTCCATAATAAAAAGATGACAGTATTTACAGAGGTTTCTTTCCAGGTAAATGTATGGTCATTTTTGCCAGGCGGCCAAAAAAAAAGTGGCCGTAATAACGAGGTGACCGTATTAACAAGGTATCCATAAGGCGGGGTTCCACTGTATATTGTGCATCAAGCTTTTTGTTTGAGATGGATGTCAATATTTCATGCACATAAATTCATTAGAAAAAACAATACATTTTAGGGATCTTACTGATTTCCGAAAATCCAGACGTAATTAATTCTTCGGCGGAAGGCACCCCTATGGTGTTATGGGAACACAATTATTGAAAACATAATGACGCACTTTCTTCTAATTAAAAGATTGGCCACTGGGGCTTTTTATTTAGACTATTATCTAATGAATAACGCTAAAATTACCCACCCGAGGAATTTAAGATGTCATCTTTTCTCTGCTCAATCTTCAAACTCTTTAGCCATGAATTTAGGTCACCTTCTGTTTCAGCAACGAGGCCAAACTTGTCCTCGTGTGTAAACAAGACGAAGACCAATTTGTGCTTCGTATCTTCTTTCTTAGCAATATTAAAACAGTTCGCGAGGTATATGACACGTTTCGGCGAACTATTTTGGCGATATTTCTTCTCACTTTCATAGTATTCCAGCCGCGATTTCCCTTTTCTTGGAGAAGAGCGAAGAACGAAGTAGCGTTTCTTGTGAGTCTGTTAACAAAATGAGAAAAAGAAACAAATCGAAAGCTAATAACATCGTACTCAGCATCAATGTTATTGTAAATCGTGTTATGTACTGAACTGACCGAAAAGTGATAAATCTAGCACAAAATAGTTTATTTTATTTTTAAATTTTTAAAAGGTCTCAACATTGTTGCTAAACCAACTGAAATGCCCGATGTCTGCAGCTTTTATAAAACTGCAATTTTCCACAGTAAATGAATATTTCGTAAACATTTGCATTTACCGTTCAATATTCGCTTTTCCGCGCTTCATGTCACATGAATAAGAAAGACATTGTCATTCAATTTGTCGCTCACTCGCACGAATATTTTTCCAACTTCCTAGTTTGTTCTTTGGAGCCTCAAGCTAAAAGGCATGGACAAAACATAACACAATTGAAATAAAGGGCATTTCGAGTGACGATGCAAATTCGTCTAGCCTAATCCAAACAACATTGTATTTTTGAAAACATGCTTAATCTGCTAAATGAATCACTAGCCGGTGACAAGACGGGTACTTGAGTTTATGTTACATTTTACAGAACAATCGAGATTTTTATTAAAGATCGTGATAAAAAAGGAAGCCTTGAAATTATTCAAAATAAGTCGAAAGCGTTCTAGAAGCTTAAGAACGTGTGATCGGAGAGTGCAAGTTTAGACTGCTCGCAAAATGTTCAAGGAGGTGTTGCAATAGGAGCGCGCGCGCGCAAACAACAACAAACTAGCCAAACATGAGTTTTAAAAAACAGTTCGATCTTCCAAACACAGCAACGTTTTAATTCTAAGAGCGAAAAAATTGTGAGCAGCGATTCTGATAAAGAAGGCATTCAAATCAATAAAAATCGGTCCAATATTTTTATTACAAGGAAAAAAGTTAAATCATCGACTCTCAAGCATTTATGTCGTCAATGATAGCTGGGGAAGAAGTCAAAATGGACATTTTAATAAATAAATTTCCTACCTTCAGTCGTTTTAGATGTCCCTCCTTGACGATCTCACCATCATTCATGGTATTTAGCTGCCTTAGAACCATAGAAACACTACAAGAAGGCTGCAAATTACTCGAACTTCCAAGGCAACGAGTCAGCTATAGTGGTATTGTGTAACCGAATCCTTGCAAGAGAATTGCCAGTTTTTAGCGTCCGATCGAGTGATTGAGCTGATTGAGTCGATCCTGTGCTTAGTAAATTCTTTGTCTTTTCCTTTGGTACCTTTAAGAAGCCTTTTTCCGGTTAAAAATCAACTTAACAGCTTGAAGAACTGATTCGAAAGGCAATCAACAACAAGTCAGTTGGCTTTACTACACAAGATCCGCACACCACCAATCGGTACCAGTCTCCGTAATATAATCGTGAAAAAATATCGCGCGCTCTCAAGTGCGTGATAACAGCAGTCGTTATCTCGCGCGATTATAAACGAGATTATCGTTAAATTTATTGACGACTAGCATCATCCTTTCAATGTTCTAGAAAGTTCCTTGTGTTTAACATTAATTTTTTTTTTGCCTATGGAAGAACGCTGGCTATGGAAGTCGATAACATGAACTGCTGACTTTTTTATCCAACGCCGGATCTTACCGTCGCGGAAAAGTGGACAAGAAGCTGTAAACTCGAAGCTGTAAACTCCTTGCCCTGACCTTCATGTTTGCCAACATGGCCCCGGAAGATATGAATAGAAATAACATTTTTAAATGTTACTCATTTTTTTTCTTTAATAAAAGTCGCTGGCAGCATTTTGGGTAGGGAAAATTCTTGCAGGCCCTCGGAAAACAGTTTCAGATCTCCTGACAAAATGTCGCAATAAAAAATTAAAAAGAATTGTAACTTAGGAAAAAAGAAATGGAAAAGCAATGTTTATTGGAAGATTGTATTTTCCTGTTTTCTTTGTCTATGTACCTCAAAAGTGCTTTGTAATATCAATCAAATTGTTTAAAATGTTTGTTATATAGCTTTTCTTCATTTTACTATAAAGAATCCATTCACAATTAAGTTGACTTCCTCTTCCTATTTAGAATATTCGGCTCCCGGTCGAAGCCTCTAGGCGAATGATTTGCCTGAAGCGTAGGAGTATTGTTTGCCGTCTTTATATTTTAAGCAGTACTTCAGAGACACAAATGCAAATAAGTCCGACCAACCTAAACTTGTTTTCCCCAAGACAAAAGACAAGTATCAATATGAATATGTATAGGAGAAATGCCGGTTTCAATTATTTCGAGCTCGTGCGCGTGTTGTCTTCACTAAATCATTCGCTCATGACGGGCACTAGTTTAACTTTGTTGTTTTCAGAGAACATGACTGAGCGAGGAAAATTTAATATTAGCGCAGTATTTCTTTTGTACATGTATAAAACTGTTTCTTGGCTAAAGACAAAAACAAACAGTCCGACAAAACGAAATAATAAAGAGTCATCAATTAAAAACAACACGTGGGCAAATATTAAATAGCAACAACAACAAGTTTATTGACTTTATCTTCGACATGAAGATTTCAGTACCAAAACAATGACAAATGAAACAAAGTAAAATAAAAGTTAAGTAAGAAAGAAAGCCACAACAACTATATATTGAATATTATTAAAAGACTCGATGGAAGTTACTTGCTTGCGCAAACGCAAGAACTCATTAGGGCCATTTATACGAGGAAAAATAAGACGCGAACTGTACCATTTATACGAGCATGTCTTATCTAATAAGACGCGTCTTAGCTAAGCCGCGTCTTATTTTAGACAAAATGTGCCGTTTATACGGAAAGTTCGCGTCTTATGTAAGACGCGTCTTATTTTTCCTCGTATAAATGGCCCTAATGTCTCTCTAAACAATGCTTGTTAATGGGTGTTTTTTAGGAATAAAACGGGCGACTTTTTCTTTTTGTCATGTTCAAAAGCTCTCTGGCAAAGTTAAGCTCTAAAGGGGGCCAGTTTGATATATAAACGGCGGTTTTTCGTTGCACTGTATCTCTTGAGCGATGAGTTCCGGTCAGTTTAATTTGGCGGCAAAGTAGAAGACTATTAAAAAGAGGTTATCTTACTAATCAAGCGTCGCATCTGATCAAAAGGCCGGAATTGTTATTTACGTAAGCTGATTTATCGACTAAACAAGTGAACAACAATAAAGCCGGCTGTTGTTGTGCACGGCAAAGGGTTCTTCAAAAACAAGTTTACAGGGGAATATTGGCGCTTGAAATCTGTGTAGTCAGTTGACTCAGTTTGTCTTGACTCACGGAGATTTTGTCTTATGACCTCAGGGGAGCTTTTATCTTCAAAGGGGAAGTTTGCATAGCTCACTAATTTCTCTGGGAAAAAAAACATTGTTAGATTCCCTAATTTTTGGATATCCTTACTTTAAGGAAATTTAATTTCAACTGGCATCACTTTGCATGGAGCTGATGTTTATCAACCGATCAGTTTTACACAAGTACGCCAGCATTTGTGATATCGGCCAAAAATGCTTTGTGATCAACGAAAACTGAGGTACTTAGACCGGGAAGTTCTCAACGCATCAAATTCAAGGAGGCTTCACATTTAAACTGGAAATTCTAGAATCATTCAAAAGCGCTGGAGGGGTAAACAGCTGATATATCTTCTGACGACTTTCCTCCGGTCAATTGTTTCTCCGAATATTGTCTACGCGGCCATAGCAAGACCTTGGGGCGAGGGGCGTTGCCACCCACATACACGGTCTGACGCTTGTGAAATTATTTGCCGAAGTTGAATTTTGCCGATGGGCGATTTTTGTGTGTTTTGAAACCGGGAAATTTGTCTAATTTTTTGGGGGTTTTCCAGCAAGTTGTGTGAATTAACGTGAAATCAAAATTCAGGTCAAACAACATTCAAATGCAAAAATAAATACCGTTCTTAGTTATCACGCTTCGGGCGTTACTGCAGTCAAGTTATACCGCTTTGGTGTGTTTAAACACTATGATTTACACTCGGCTTCGTCATACTTTTGTCAAAGTTTTTCTTTCCCTCAATAATCATTATCACAATTTTGACAATGAGTAATCTTTACAGGGGAAAATTCGCGGTAAAGTTTTTCTCCCTTTTTTTTCACGATCGTAAATAAAACTGTAAAATTTAAAGAAGAAAAGAAAAGAAAAACTGAATGTAAAAATTACTATTTTTTACTGGTTGCCTAATCTTTCGACCATAACAGAACACAGCATCTCGTTTTGCAATTACGCTTCGTACTTCAGTACGAAAAACATTCCATAACATTACGTTCAACTTCTCTAGGACTCCGGCTGCAGAAATCTAATGGTAAATCTATGGTTTAGAACTTTTTCTAATTGTGCCCCTAGGTTGTGGATTAATACTCCTACAGTTATTCGGAAATCGAACAGTGTTTGCACATTTAACATTTAGAAGTGAACCTTTTCAGATCTTATTTATCATTAGATATTTTCATTCTTTCTGAACTTGGCAAGCACAGCGGACAATTTGTGAATGTGTGCGTCATAGAAGATTATTATTATTATTATTATTATTATTATTATTATCATTACATCATTAACAACTAGTTTGTTAGTTGAAATGAGCGCCACAGAGAATGAATCCTTCGCAAGTCGCCCTATAATTCCTGCTTTTTTCTTGCAATAACTAGCTTAAAAACGAGGTTTTCTTTTTATCTTTCTACACCGAGCAAATTTATTTGTTCTTACGTTAAATAATGCTTCGGTAGCAGTTTACACAATAACTAAGCTGATTCGTCCATTTAGGAAATTTAATAACCAAGCTTAGCAAAATACATTTGCTCTCTGTCAAAACTTAATAACAATGTTTCTCTTTAAACAAAACTGCGGTTAATCATTCTTTTGCCGGCATTACTTCCTTCTTCAAGAAAAGAACTTCCTCTCTTTTTGCAAAACGTTCAAGCCCGAAGTGTTTAGTACGGGGCTTTTCCAAGTGACATGACGTGAAAGCGCACAACGGACGAGCACTCGGTAATGATCGGTTTATCTTCGGGTGTTATCGACAACGTTTTATTTTCACGTGATCAGTCTCTTCACTTTTTTCTGCCAAATTTACCCTTGTTGCCTTTTCCTCTTGGTCGACCCTTGTTTTGTCGTTGCATCAATTTTTCCTTTCTGTGCCGTGCCTTTAAGATCTGTTCCTTGGATTTCAATTCGCTTCCGCGTGGGTTTTTACCTTTTTTGACAAAACTTTTTCCTGTTGAAGCAAAAGAAGAGAGCAAAAAATCAGGTCGTACAGAATATCTACATGGTTTTAATTTTAAGGGACGGGCCATTATTTTTTGACGGAGAGGAGGGGGGCGGCGGTTGGAAAATTGTAAAATAAATTGTTTGCAGAGGCTGTAAGCACTGAAATAAAGTGTATACAAGTAAATAAAAGTGTTTGCAAAAAGACGGAGACACCAAAAAAGTTATTTGCAGCAGGAGCTGCATACAAAATAAATGTTTGCACGGGAAAATTTCTTAACCACACACCCTCCTCCCACCCCCCCCCCCCCCCCGCCCCCGCCCCCCCCCCCCCACCCCCCCCCCCACCGCACCCGTCGCCCCAGGCGTCCCCCACGAGGCTGACAGGAGCCGAGGGTCCAGGATCAAAAACACAATACAACACAACATAATTGTTTTCGACAGCTTGAAGCACGAAAAAAAAGGGTATAAAAGAAAAAAAAAGGGTTTGAAAAAAAACGGAAACCCCAAAAAAGTTATTTGCAGCAGGGGCTGCAAAAAAAAAAAATGTTTCACCGGGAAAATTTTTTAACCCCCCCCCCCCCCCCCCCCCCCCCCCCCCCACCCCGTGCATTCGCAGACGGACTCTCCACGTTTCCCGCTGAAAGTGTACAGGGGGAGGACAGGGGGGAGGAGAGCCCAGGAGAATAGGGGTTGGGACTGGTACTGGAGACGGGTGGGAAGGGGAAATATAGGGGGAAATTACGCAACAATGCTTAATATTTAGCAATTGAAAACGGGCTAAAGAGAGAAGGGTAAGGAAAAGAGGCGGCAGCCGGGAATGCACGGTACAGGAGGACTCCCAGTTCCTCCACCCCCGTGTACTTTTAGGCCCAAATGAGAGTGCATTCGTGACATAATATGCAAAAGTAATGACTACATTTGATGCGAAGATTCTTCTTTCGTCAAAAATGCCGACTATTTATCATTCGCCACTTTAGAAACGAACAACCTCGTTCCCAGGGTTCTCTCCTACCCACCCTCCCTAGGACGGGTAGGAGAGAACCCTGGGAACGAGGTTGAGAAACGAGAAGAGGACTGGAGCTGAGTGTGTCCCGCAATTGTTTCTGGGATTCTTACTGAGGACGCGCCTGTCAGCTATTGGCCAATTTTTTTTTCTTTGTCCCCAGTGACAGTCCCAGAAGTCTTTACGAAAGTTAACCAGGCCCAGTTTTCCACATTTTTAACAGTAATGCCGTTAGAAGTCATATTTTTGACACCTTTCTTTCCTTTGTTGTGTCCTAGTTTCGTTCCATTCTCCTCTCGGTCATCAGATCCGGGAACATCCATTCTGTTTCTCCGTAGCCATTCCTGATAGCTGTGTTGCGATAGTGAAGGAAAAACGAAAAACAAGCACCTAACCATAAACTCACCGACTTAAGATGCGTTCAGACAAAGAAGGAAACCAACTACCTATGACAGATTGAGGGATACGTTTCATTAGCAGTTGCCTGACGTAAGTGCTTTTCCAGTCTACGCTATACGCTTTATTAAAATTGTTCACGATTAATGGTGTTTAGATAAAAGCGTTGGGCAAACTAAAAATGGCTTAGAACGTGGTTCTGTTAAACACGGGCTAAACTCGGTTTAAATAACTCGCCCTTTGTTTGCTATCCAATCCGGCAACGTCTAACTATTGTTACTACGGAAGCAAGCGATAATTTTGTCCGTAAAATTTGTTCTAAGGTTAAATCAGTATTCAAACTTGGGTACCGGGATTGCAACTCGAGAAAAAAGCGAACCCTTAAAGGTTGAAGCAGACACACGTACGAAAAACTTTCGAAGAAACTGAACGACGACAACCAACGACAAAGACAGGCCCTCCGAGAAAGAGGCAGAATGGTTTAAGGAGAAATAACTAGACTGATAAGAAGAAAATCTATATTAAAAAAAAAATGATAAGCATATGTGAAGTTTGAAGAGGATACATGTTCTTCTTGTAGGTAGCAGGAATACGCACTCCACTCTCTGTTCTTATTTTCTTCGTGTTGCCATCTTCACCAACAAAGTTTTTCCTCTTTCGATCCCTGAAAACCGAAACAAACAACGAACAAAAAAAAACACGTTAGATCGCTTGAATCATTGAGTGGGTATCTGGATAACAAAAGAATCCCTACTTCTCGTCTTTGAGCTTCTAAGTCTACAAACGAAATCCTATGGTGTGACCTTTCAAATGAAACTTTTTCAGTTTCAGCAGTACTTTCACATGGTGCTAATTACTAGGTACATAGCCTTATCTTTTGGGTAGTAGAAAAAATCCTGTGGTATGACCACTCAGGTAGTACTGTTATATGGTGCAATTTGTTTCTCTGTATTTGACTATTTTGATCATCTGTATTTGACTATTTTGATCACTATTGTAAATAGGAAAGTTCATGATTTCTGAAACGTCATCTTAAATAACTTCATCAGATGGTAGTGGCGTAAAACAACAGAAAAAAAAATTAGCTGACTCTCGCTTCCTCTCAAACCGCCCCCTACAGCTATAAACCACGACGCCCGCCCCCTCGATACACTTGAAAATCAGGTTGGTCGCCATTAACGGTAAGACGCGCTATATCTCGACGATCTCACGAAAAAACAGGGGACTGTGAACAGTCTAACCGCATCGTCATAAGTTTTTTCACTACCATTTCTTGATTGTTTTCGCTTTCCGCATTCCTTCTTCCTCATCAGCTTCTATGTCCATGACAGCACCAGACACATCCTTCTCAAACGAGTTCAAACCAAGCCTACAAGAAACCATAACTACAGTACGCGAGGGTTTGATCTAGTGATCATAAAGACAAATATTAACTGAACATTTCTTTCCCCTAATGTTTTTCTATGGACGAAATCTTTAAAATTACAATAAAAAGTATCAATCAATCAATCGAAAGATCTTATTTTGGGCGGATTTCCCTGTGTTAGGGTTTGTTGCAAAGATCAAGGTAAATTGGAAAAGCAAGTAAACAAACAACAATAATAACAAATCCTAGTTCATCATACTTACCCTAGTCCTTTCTCGCCATAAAAATCGGACGCAGTGTGGGGAATATAGTTCTCGTCTCTGAAGCTTTTCATGGAATGACCTGGTAATGCAAATCACAGAAAGAAAAGCGTAAAGCGTAGATCGTTCTTCGATGAGACTTTAGAGAAAGATCACTAAGTTTGACTAAATGCGAGTAGTCGTGAGGCATCCATCTTGACTTTGAAATAGGGAGTAAAATCCAGATGGCTGTCTCACGAATTCGACGATCGATCTGTTCAATCGACAGAAAAAAAACATACGAGTTCACAAAGAGCATTTCTTAAAACTAAGAAATAAAGCCCTCGCCAAAGTCACATCCGACAAGTAAACGTCTAAGCTAGGGTAAATTATATCGCTAATCCTTCTGATAGTTAAAACCTCGGCTGGACACGATCTAAGTTGAACCATGTTCGCTGCTGCAAACAGTGATGATAAACGCACCTTCAGGCTCTGATTTGGACTTCCTTCGTTTCTTTTTCTCTGTGGGATCAATTACAGTGGCAAACACGCCCTGAAAAAGGAAAGCAAACATTTTCCGGTAGTTTAACTCTCCTCACTTTTCGGCGAAAAGTTAAAGCTTTAATCGCGGATATAATTAGTTAAAACAATTTGCAAAACATAAGATCCCCTACGTCTTTAGGTACGCACACTTATTACTCCCCCTCCCCCCTCCCCATTGTTGGTTTCCAAGGGTCTTAAAAGGTGCTAGTGCATAAGCCAAGAAGGCCCACATAGCCAGAGCTTCACACGGTTTCTGTTACATGAAGCACTTGGTAGTGTATTGCTACCCCTCCCCCTCCCTCAATGAGACGAGAGTCTATCACAGGACTACCCTCTCAACAGTGTGTCCCAGGATACCCACTTATATACCTGAGTGAAGAGAAAGGTAGTGAAGCAGGGCTCTTGTCGAATAAAATGGAAAAACAAGGCTTGAACCCGGTCCTACAGACCTGTGTTCCAGGTGTTAACCGCAGGGCAAATACGCTTCCACGGGTCTGTAGTGGAAAGATCGATGAAATCCGCTAGCACTGCAACAATTATGACGGTCGAGATTGTAGTAACAACTCACCATCATTTCATCACTGGTCACATTACTGCCATTTCCTCCACGTTCATTGCTACCACCCCTCCCCTGGATAGTCAAGGAATCGTCTTTTTTGAGCCTCTGTGCTTTTTCAATGACTTCACTGTGACGTTTCCTTTAAAAGAATAAAACAAATGACGCAACGTAACTAACAACATTTAAAAGAGTGTTGCCAAGCAGCGTGACGTGCACTAGCGTTACCTTCTAACAGTAAGACAACTATACTTCAACTATCCATAATAATCACAATTATATTACTACTATTTCATCGAAATTCGTATGAAAACAAAATGGGAAAACTACAGTCAAAACTAACTTTTAACTTTTGCACTAATGGTCTGACTGATTGGCTCGAAAATGTCACTTGTTTTAATAGCAGAAATAACAAGATCGCGGAAAATTCAAAACCCAACACCAAAAATGATTTCTTAGATGATTTACAAACCGTTTTGACATCATGACTGACTGCGCCGTGGATTTTGATGTTGATCCTATTTCGAAAATCGTCTACAAAACGAAAACAAACAAACAAGCAAGTTAACTCCACAACTGTTTATCTTATTGATTTAGCCCATCAGGACAACAACATGCCTCTTGAAATCCCACGGTGTTGGTAGAATTATCGACAGTCTTTGGAGATCTTCATAAATCTGCATTAAAACGCTGTTGAGTGTCGTATACACAAAAAAATGGCTTAAATACTTTAAAAGTGTATAGAACCAGTCACAAACAATGACTTCTACGTACTTCTAGAATTGTTTGTCTTCATCTGCAAGAGATCTGCAAGAGATCCTTTGGACTAAAACCAAAAGCCCCTTTAAACTATTCTTACCTGCCTCGGCCGGAAGTTTCTCACTCCATCCATGATGTCAACTCTTGTGGCAGACGCCTCGCTGGAACTTACATTATCAGATTCTAAAAACATCAGAACAAATATAAAAATTAAAGCCATGGAAACATCGAAGCAATCTCTTGGTTTTAATTACGTGAGTTATGATGATAATGATGATGATGATGATGATGATGATGATGACGTCATTTTTGTGGAAGGCATCCCCAAACAAAAAACAGGCCAAATGGATTCGCTCACACCTTTTTGAGCAACGAAGGCGCGAGAAGTTTTTCTTCCTGACCTATGAGCTAACCAAAACGGAAAATACCCCGTTTAACAGAAATAAATGAACATCCAGCGACTTCCTTTTTAACACTTACTGAATAGCGGATGAATGGGCAGAGTAGTGGTGTCTATCTGTTTGGATCGCTTGACGGATTCTGAAGATGCACAGGGTCTGGACTTCATGTACTGTTTGTAGCCATTGGCTGCTACTTGGCGGAGAGAGACCTGGACACAATACAAAGCGAATTGTTAGCTTGACAGCTCCACTTTTGAGTCGTCAACGAATTTCTCTTTTTGTACACGGCCAATGCCGGCAAATTTTACGTTCCCTGAAATTCTCTATAAACTTTTGGGGACAAACCTTTTTCCCCCGAAAAAGTTTACGAAATCGTACAAAGAATCGAGTGGATTGATAGCCTGCGGTAATTGGCACGGCAAACAGTCAAGAGGTCATTTCCGAGTTCCAAAAACTCTTTCTTTAAAAACAAGGCTGAGTGCAAATCCTTTCTTGTGAAAATGAGTTTTATTCCCATGAAAATTAAAACTCATTTTCACATCAATGGTTTTGTACTTAGCCTCGCTTTGGAACAGAGGCCCGGGGGAACTCGGAAATGGCCAATCTCTGTCACTTACAAGGTCATGTGACTTATCATGCGCTGCTTTCAGGAAGTTCTGCTCGTCATCCACAAACTGCTGAGGAACCGTGCCTATAAGACCATCATCTTGAGCCTGCGAGTCCTTTTGGGCCTCCTTCAGCGGTCGACCGAGGAAGAGGTGAAGATCGACCACGTGAGCCAGCTATCAAAACAACAAACAGTAATATGAGAAAAGTCAAACCTCTCAAGAAAAAGGTCAAATTATATATAGGTCATAATTTTGCATCAAGACAGAGAGAAACGAGAGTCACAAACAAGTTAAGAAATTGTACCAAGAACAAGAAGACCAAAGACTACTGCAAAGCTGATTATTGTTTTTTATAACAATATTTCGGCTGGCCATACCAGCCTTCTTCAGGTTTACAGATGTTACTGAACTTATGTAGCAATCACAATATTATATAAATGGAGAATGTCGCAATAAAAGGGAAGGGCGGAAATGACGTACAACATAAAAACTGGAAAGGAAAAATACTAAGGATATGGATTACAATAATTCCAGTTTTTCTGTTGTACGTCATTTCCGCCTCTCCCTTTTATTTCTTTATATTTTGGCTGATTTGATCTCTTTTCTAGAGATCCAACGTTTACAACTAGCAGGATCTTCGTCCATGGTTTTTGCAGCTAATTTAATCCTTTATTTTTAAGAAATTGTCGCTCGACACAACTATGGAACCTGAAAAAAGCCCAAGCGTAAGCACGTGGTTTTCTAAACAAAGACAAACCATACTGCATACGATGAACTCGTTTAGAAAAACGAGAGCATTTTGCGACATAGTTCTTCTGGTCGAGGACCGCCGTCTTGCAGCTCACACAGTTGTCCTCGCCGCGAGCAGCCCTTACTTCAAAACTCGATTTACGAGTGACTTGACTCAAGAACAGGAAAGACACGAGTTGGAAGTTAAACTACCGGAGTTTAATCCTAGTCTCGATAGAATTGAAGAACTTTTGAATTTTGTTTATACTGGGGAAATTGAAATGACCGACAAAAATGTGGGAGAAATGCTGGCCTTAGCCGATTTCTACGACATCGCCAACCTCAAAGAACTTTGTGCACAGTTTTTACTAAAACGACTTAAACCAGCGAACTGTTTGTCAACCCAAATGTTAGCCGACCGCTACCATCACGAACCTCTTTTCGAAGCAGTTACTGATTTCATAAGCAGCAACCTAAACTCTATTTGGCATGAAGAGGAGTTTAAATCCTTGGACATTGCGGAAGTAAAGAAACTCTTTTCGGGCGAAAGACTGGCTATCAAACATAAAAAGGAGAGGAAGAAACTTTTTGAGGGATTAAAAACTTGGGTGAAGCATGATCTACAGGGAGAGTTACGTCGCTGAACTGCTCCAATGTGTACGTTTGTCGGCCATGTCCAACGAGTTTCTTTTGGATCTGATCAATCATGACGAGCTTGTGACACGTAGTTGCGACTGTCAAAGTTTGATCGCGGCGGTACTTGGTGTCACGGAAAGCATTGTGCTAGTCAGCGAAAACGGGTGTGCATCGAGTTACATTCCCGCGACCGAAGCATGGATCGACTTGGCTAGATTACCAAGTTATAACAAGGTTCGAGCAGTAACAACTTGCAAGGGTTTTGTCTACGCGATTGGCTGGGAGGATGATCGTTTCACAATAGAGAAATTCGACCCAGAAAATAATCTCTGGTCGCAAATTTTATGGGATAGAAGAAACCGTCCAATGGCGACCGTGTCTATTGGGGACAGTATTTATGTCCTCCAAGAACAGATCGTGTCCCGCTTCAATGCTGTGGACCACTCGTGGGAAGATGTAGCTGGGATGACCTCGGTCAGGAGGGGGTTATGCGCTGTGGCTTTAAACGGACACGTTTACGCGATTGGGGGCCATGAAGGCCTTGAACCCCTGGGTCTCAACAGCGTAGAAAAATACGACCCTGCGAGGGACCAATGGGAGGCCGTCGCCTCGATGAACCACCATCGATGCTATGCAAGTGCGACTGTTGTGGGGGGCAAAATTGTTGTGGTCGGTGGAAAAGGGGACTTTCTGCCGCTTTGGACCAGCGAACTTTACGATCCTGTAACGAACATGTGGAGTTTACTTCCGGGAAAACTGAAAGTGTCACGATCCAACGCGGCAGTTAGCAAAGCGAAAAAGACCATTTTTGTATTCGGGGGAATTTTCACTGACGGGATTGTGGAATATTACGATTTTGACAAAGAAGAATGGGAAAAAATCGGCAGGATACCGTCCACAGAGAACTTTAATCTCGCTTGTGCCACATGGCTTCCTGACACACTCTTCAAGTCGCTGAAAAGTAACAGGCTGCTGTGTGACCAAGAAAATGATTAAAGGATAGAAATTTACACGAAAAAATAGACCTGGGCCGAGTTTTTCTCGACCTGGTTAATTACTAATAATACAAGAGGAAATCAACCTAGAAGATACATCTCAGTAATCAGGAAAAAGTTTTGTCAAAGATAAGACTGTGTGACTCAACAAACTTTTTAAATAAAGCGTTGCAAAGTATTCAAATAGCCAGACTTCAAGATAGATTAACCCTTTAAACCTTGTTCCAAAATAAAAATTGTAATTTTTTTGCTCCTATATATTTACTATAGAAGCATTGGGGAGAACTTGCTAAAATATGTAACAAATTTATCTTGTGTGATCATAACTTTAATTCTCACTACCACTCTGTTTTTAAAAAAACATTGATATCACAAAGCTAGACAAATTTGATGTTGATCTCTCTTTACTCTTAGGGTTCTGCCAGGCTTCATTTCCGAGCTTTGGACAATTCTCTGCCGCTTTCTCCTAAATACGCTAAAATAACATCAAATAATCAATTTTAAGGTTCAGGGGCGGTTCTGCGGGGAGGGTGCGGGGGGTGCGCACCCCCCCCCTGGCGAGATGACCTGAAACTTTCTAATACAACTGGTATCCTGCAAAATATGCAGATATGTACGATACGTATTCTCAGCAGTTCACATTATGTTATTGCCTAGTCAAAAGCCTTGTTCTTCGTATTCGCTTTTAAAATTTGTTTATGTCACCACTCAGTTACGCCATTTGTTAGTGGTGCACTGCCTCCTAACTGAAAAAAATCCTGGATTCCCCCCTGAGGTTGTGTAGAGAATGTGGAAAATAGCTATGTCAAGCAAAAGCCTATCAATTTTATCTCACACCTCAATGATGTACAGTAAAGACTAGATTTTATGGCGCAATGGGATTTCGATGGGCAGGAAAGATATGATTACAAAATATCAGGGTGATTGTAAATTTTTATAATCAGTAAAGAAGAAATTTAATTTTAATGCAGAAAAATTAGAAAGCTGCTATGGACAATTTTTACTTGGAAAAAGGACAAAAAATATTTAAACACTGCACCGTAGACATCTTTCGTTACGCTGAGTTCTTAATGCATAGGCTGATTTGCATACATTTTAGATTTTAAGCACATGGAGCAGGTGTTAGAGAAAAAGAGGAATAATAAAAATAATAAAGATTCTTTCAAATTTTCTCGAAAAACCTTCAATTTTGCCTCCAAACAGTCGAAATGTTTGGAATGTTAGGTCCAGACCGCGTGAAAGCATTGACACCAACCAACACAAACCAATCTTGTTTACGTGATCGACTGTTATGACCGCTGACACGCTTTACTGATTTTCCTGTTTTGTTCATTGCCTTATTTTCGCCAAATTCCGTTTACATCTCAAGAGTAGCGAGAAAAAGGGTGATAAGTGCGGTAAGATTTTGTAGTTCAACGCAACTATGGAATCTGAAAAAAGCTCGTGGAAATCCAGCCAGAGACAAAGTGTGCTTCATACGATGCACTCGTTTCGAAAGTCACAAGCTTTTTGCGACGTGTTTCTCGTTGTTGGAAACCGCCGTCTTCCAGCTCACAAAGTTGTTCTCGCGGCGAGTAGCCCGTTCTTTAAAGCTTCCTTTACGAGTGACTTGACTGAAGAAAAAGCAAGCAAGGAGTTGGAAGTCAATCTGCCGGAATTTGATCCTGACAGCATCGAAGAGCTTTTGAATTTTCTTTACACCGGGGAAGTTGGAATCACTGAAGCAAACGCCGAAGAATTGATGGTAGTGGCTGATTATTTTGACATTCCCAACCTCAAAGAACTGTGTGCAGAGTTTTTAATTATTAGCCTCAAACCATCCAACTGTTTATCGGCCCAAACGTTAGCCGATCGATACCGTCACGAACTTCTTTTTGAAGCAGCCACTGATTACATATGCAACAATCTCAGCGCCATTTGGCATACAGAAGAGTTTGTTTCTTTAGATATTGCGGAAGTAAAGAAACTTTTTTCGGGCGAAAGACTTGCTATTAAAACACAAAAAGGAGAGGAAGAGGTCTTCGAAGGAATAAAAGCGTGGGTGAAGCACGACTTTGAAAAGAGAGAGAGTTATTTCGATGAACTTTTCCTCCGCTTCGTTCGTTTATCGGCCATGTCAATTAATTTCATTTTGGACGTCATCAGCCGTGACGAGTTTGTGTCACGCAGTCACGAATGTCACAGTTTAGTCACGAAGGTGCTTAGTTTCGCAAATGAAGAGCGTGACGAGCCGCGAGGTGTTACGGAAAGCATTGTGTTAGTCAGCAAGAACGGGTGTGCTTCCTGTTATGTTCCTGCGACAGAAGCATGGATCGACTTGGTTAGATTACCGAGTTATAACGAGATACGAGCATTGACAATCTGCGAAGGCTTTATCTATGCAATCGGCTGGGAGGACGATCGCATCACGATCGAGAAATTCGACCCGCGAAAGAACCTGTGGTCGGAAAGACTGTCGGATGTCGGTAATCGACCAATGGCGGCTGTGTCGATCGAGGGTAGTATCTATGTGCTCAAGGAACATGGCGTGTCGTGTTTCAAACCAGTGGACAGCTCTTGGGAAGATTTAGCCACAATGGTCTCTGTCAGAAGAGGGCTTTGCGCTGTGACCTTAAACGGATATATTTACGCGATTGGCGGCCATGATGGGCTTCAAAACCTGGGGCTCAACAGCGTAGAAAAATACGACCCTGAGAGGGACCAATGGGAGGCCGTCGCACCGATGGACGAACAGCGATGCTTTGCCAGTGCAGCTGTCGTGGGGAACAAAATCTTCGTCGTGGGTGGAACGGGGGACTGTTTTCTTCCGCTCTCGAACTGCGAACTTTACGATCCCGTGACGGACATGTGGAGTCTACTCCAGGCAGAACTAAACGTGCCACGATCCAACGCGGCAGTTGGCAAAGCAAAGAAAAAGATCTTCGTGTTCGGTGGAACCTACTCGAATGGGATTGTGGAATATTATGATGGCGATAAAGAAGAGTGGAAGGAAATTGGCAGAATACCTTCCACAATGAATTTCACGCACGCTTGTGTCACGTGGCTTCCTAAAAGACTCTTCAAGTCGCTGAAAAGTGAAAGGCTGTTGTGTGAGCAACAGAACAACTAACGGGCTGCCCACGATTGGTGGCCGAGAACCAGTGCCTGGGTACCGGTGTAGCTACTCCTACTACTGTGTGCATAGCTTCTCCATTTCGCCATGTCAGACGCCATTTTGAAACACGAGTTTAGCAGCGAATACAAAGCAGTGGACTGCCCCAGAACTAACAAAAATGATTACAAACAGGCACCCATTGTCCACTTTTGTGCCCGAGTACCGACAGTGTGCCTGAATTCTAGGTTGGGTACTGTACGTGAAAAAAGTGTGTACACATTAGTTCCTATAGTGAGTACTATGCACGAGCATCGTGGCCGGGCCTTACGTGTGAACGCTGCCTTAGTACTATAAATTCTGTAAATTAAGGTTGCTGTATTCCACAAATTTTTTGCTTCCATCGCTGTCGTCAAAGCCAGAGCTCCCTATTTTGGACATCGTAGTTTGTTTTGGGACTATGTTGACATCGTGCACGATAATGACGACGGGTACAGAATTTTCGCGAGAGTCACTATAAACACTTCACCGAAACCGGAAACCGCGCATGAAAAGTCTTTTCCACCTAGGGTAGAATCGTCAAAGATCAAAAAGCAAAAACTGGTGATTATTGTAAATCTAAGAAGAATCGTAAGAAATTTACCTCATCGCTACCAACAAGAGAATATGCTGTTCCACTCCGTCCAGCTCTTGCTACTCGACCTTGAACAAATAAAAACAGTTTTGTCATCATTAATGTTGTGAACAGGACAAGGGAGGGGGCAAACTCGATAACTGAAGCGTTCTTTTTTAAACTCTAGCGTCGGATTGTCTACTATTGGCCTTTTACTGTGTAAGGTAACTTTAAAAAGACTTCAACAACAATAATAATAAAAAATTAAAACCGGTAATCAAAGTTTTCACATTTCAGCAGTCTTCTATTCCCTTAGAACAACCCCATTTTTTGTTTTAGAGCTTACTTCGACTCCACTAGCTTTATTTTGGCTGTTTCGGCCGAGCACTAAGAGATAAAACAATACGTTGTACTACAACCAAGAATAAGCAAGCAACGAAAGTTGTCTTTCAAGTGCCAGTTCGTTTCAAAGAACAGAATAAAGGAATTTAAGAAATCAAAGACTATACCTACCAACCCGGTGGATAAAAAGTTTGGGTTTGGCGGGAAAGTTGTAGTTTATCACGTTGTCCAACATTGGGATATCAATTCCACGGGCCTGGTGACAAATACATGCGAATGCTCGTCAGCGTTTTGCAATGAAAGCGGCAGTATGGTAAAAGCGAGTAGTGAATTCTACCCGTTGGAGGCTCAGAAAAAACAGTGTCGGATATAACGTGGTTAAATTTTATCCTCGGTTCAATCTTTTTTCTTTTGTTGTAAACCAATGTCATACCTTACCATGCACACAATATAAAAGGAAATTATTAAAAAAAGACAAAACCAAAGACAAAATTAAACCTCAATCCGGTAATGAGCTTTTTTTACTAAATAAGCATCCTCCTAAACTAAGTTAACTTCAGTTCACTACCAATGAATCTTCTCGCTTTTATTTAAAGAATGTTTAACAAATTCTGTGAAATTATGCGAGTGAACAACCGTCCTTTGGCTCTAACAATTCATCGTGGAAATATGTAATTTTAAAGCACTACATGTATTTGAAATCAAGGGAAACTGTTTCATTTTGCGGGACGTAAAAACTCTCTATAATGCACATTACTTTTTAAGACAATCTGGAGCATTTCTTCGACGTTTTACCTACGAAACAATACTCTTTTACTTACAGCCACGTCTGTAACCACCATAACGTTTGTTTTCTTATGTTGAAACTTGCCAATGTTAATCTTCCTTGCTGTAAAAGTAAACAAGCATTTGTTAAAGTGTCATTCGCAAGTTATTTGACTCTTGCAGCTACCTGATTTGGTACGAAAAAGGTTTAAACGTGGGCTGTACAACGCGTAACGTCGCTTTTCAACTCGTTTTGTAGCAATGTTTCGAAACGAGATGCACGTTTTTGTAGCCCGTTTTACGGTCGCTTTAGTTCACTTCGAGCACTTCCTGAATGGACGCTATCATCATCTACCCGTGATAACTAGAAACAGTTAATTTTCTCATCTACGAGGATTCAAGTTCAATGCACTCCACCGCAAATCCCCCAGGTATAAGCATTCTATACTGATCCGCTTCTCTCCAACTATTGAAAAACAGCCAGGCTGAAGTCGAGTCACTAACCACTCAAGACGTCGCCTGAGAGCACGCTCTCCAGTTGGAGGAACGAGCGAGCAAAACAGGAAACGCTAGCGCGTACCTCCACGGCTCGCTTCGCGCGTACCCTCTCGGCTCGCTTCGCTTGCCCAATAACGGCGAGCTTACTCGCAGGCCGGGCTAATTAAGACAAAGCCTTACAAAACACCAACTGGACATGTTTCTAGTTAAATACGTTCGTTTAAACCAGAATTTGTTTGGTCTTCGATCAGTAATTAGCACTCGTGTATAAAGGAAATTACCTAGGTTAGACTGATTTAAGGTGGCTCCGTAATTAATACAAGAGCATTTAGCTGTGACAAATTTTCCGTCATAACTTTTTCGATTTTAACGCGATGGCTGCGAAACTTTGCAAAGAACAACAGATACCATTCGGCAATAATACGGAATATTCCGATTTCATTGATTGTAAATATTTCTTGAGAAATTAGCGCTTAAAAGGACCCTAATGTTCAAAGAAAATCGCGTCTAGTAAAAAATTTTGCTGATATTTTTTACTGAAATTTCTGGTATCGGCTTTAATTGATATAATAAATATGCCAGAGGAATTTCAGAAAAATCGTTGGAGCAGAAGTCCGTAACTAAAAGTCGCTCAAAATTCAGCTGTGAAATTGTTTTGGAATTTCAAAAATAAATTACTATCTGGAAGAAGGAGACACCAGTTTGAATTTTCGGGACAAGTAAATTCAATGTTTGCTAATTCTGAAAACAAAAGCCGATTGCCTATCGTGCTATTCTTTAAAAGGTACTTTTCAGTTTTAGAAGCACTATAAATTACTCCAAACCTTGCTCTGACGTCGAATGACTTGTTCCTCGACATTTTTAAAATATCCCTTGGCAGTTTTGCTTCAAACTCCTGCTACATACATGTTGATGTATTGCAATGCATCCTCAACGGCTTTTCCTGCTGTACGTTGTTTCCAATTCAGGAAAAAGGTATTGGGATTGTAAGCTACCTTGTATCGAAGCTCAGATAGAACTGTCCAGCACCTTTGTTTATGACGAGAAAATGAGCACGAGCGGCAGCTCTGCGAGGAATTCGCACCTCAGCCAGGGGGGACGAATGACAATGATGCCCATGTCTGTGAACCGATCTGTATAAACATGTATTGCAGAGCAAAACATAATAATCAAGAAAAAAAATACCCATTCATTGAAGGAAGAAGTGACAAAAATTTCAGAGTTGTAAATTTATTCACGGGCAGTATTTTTGCGATAATTTTATTTTGCACTGTGATGTTATTCGGTTCACAGGCATGGTCATCATTGTCGTTCGTCCCCCCTGGGTGAGGTGCGAATTCCTCGCAGAACTGCCGCTCGTGCTCATTTTGTAGTCATAAACAAAGGTGCAGGACAGTTCTATCTGAGCTCTGATACGAGGTAGCGTCCAATCTCAATACTTTTTTCCTGAGTTGGAAGCAACGAACAGCAGTAAAAGTCGTTGAAAATGCATTGCAATACATCAAAATGTATGCAGCAGGAGTTTGAGCCAAAACTGCAAAGGGATATTTTAAAAATGTCGAAGAACAAGTCATTCTACTTCAGAGCAAGGTTTGGAGCAATTTATAGTGCTTCTAAAACTGAAAAGTACCTTTTAAAGAATAGCACGATAGGCAATCGGCTTTTGTTTGCAGAATAAGCAAACATTGAATTTACTTGTCCCGAAAATTCAAACTGGTGGCTCCTTCTACCTGATAGTAATTTATTTTTGAAATTCCAAAAACAATTTAGCTCAATTTCGCAGCTGAATTTTGAGCGACTTTTAGTTACGGACTTCTGCTCCAACGATTTTTCTGAAATTCCTCTGGCAAATTTATTATATCAATTAAAGCCGATACCAGAAATTTCAGTAAAAAATATCAGCAAAATTTTTTACTAGGCGCGATTTTCTTTGAACATTAGGGTCCTTTTAAGCGCTAATTTCTCAAGGAATATTTACCATCAATGAAATCGGAATATTCCGTAGTATTGCCGAATGGTATCTGTTGTTCTTTGCAAAGTTTCGCAGGCATCGCATTAAGAACCAAAAAGTTATGACGGAAAATTTGTCACAGCAAAATGCTCTTGTATTAATTACGGAGCCACCTTAACCTAAGAACATATTTTACCCAGAACAGATACTGACCTGCTTGATCGAGTGTGCTGTAAACATACGAGCTTTCTATTCCAGCAGCGTCGAGCAGCTGATATAAACATTTTGAGGCAAAGCACACAATGCTGTTAGTACTGGAATAGTGGAATAATAATAATAATAATAATAATTTGCATGCATATATAATATGTTTTACGAAGTCTTAAATGGATCAACAAATCATAGCTAAATTGCTTTACAACAACAACAATTTCATTCCTGCATATACTAGCAGTTAAATAGCTTGCCCCGCAAATAGCTGCAAAGCTACGGTCGTGGCGGGGAAAGACAAGTGCATGCATAACATACCTATACTAAAACAAAAACACTTCACGTAACAAAGCTTTTCAGTGCCGTTCCTAATGAATTAGAGGGTTTAAAAGTTAAGAAGGGAAAGTAGGTGAAGACGGAGCCAAGAGGTGTCACTAGAGGCCGGGGAGTGGGGATTTTCCCCGAACGATCCCGAACGATCTAGCGATCTAACGATTTAGCGATCTAACGATCTAACGATCTAAAGATCCTTCGATCTAGCGATCTAACGATCTAGCGATCTAGCGATCTAGCGATCCATCGATCTAACGATCTAATGATCTAACGATCCATCGATCTAGCGATCTAAAGATCTAACGATCTAGCGATCTAACGATCTAGCGATCTATCGATCTAGCGATCTAACGATCTAACGATCAATCGATCTAGCGATATAACGATCCAACGATCTAACGATCAATCGATCCATCGATCTAGCAATCTAAGGATCTAGCGATCTAACGACCTAGCGATCTAGCGATCTAACGATCTAGCGATCTAACGATCCAACGATCTAACGATCCATCGATCTAGCGATCTAGCGATCTAACGATCGAACGATCTATCGATCTAGCGATCTAACGATCTAGGGATGTAAGGATCTAACGAGCCATCGATCTAACGATCTAGCGATCTAACGATCTAACGATCCATCGATCTAGCGATCTAACGATCTAGCGATCTAACGATCTAACGATCCATCGATCTATCGATCTAACGATCTAACGATCCATCGATCTAGCGATATAACGATCTAGCGATATAACGATCTAGCGATCAAACGATCTAACGATCTAGCGATCTATCGATCTAGCGATCTAACGATCAATCGATCTAGCGATATAACGATCCAACGATCTAACGATCAATCGATCCATCGATCTAGCAATCTAAGGATCTAGCGATCTAACGACCTAGCGATCTAGCGATCTAACGATCTAGCGATCTAACGATCCAACGATCTAACGATCCATCGATCTAGCGATCTAGCGATCTAACGAACTAGCCATCTAACGATCTAACGATCCATCGATCTAGCGCTCTAACGATCTAGCGATCTCACGATCTAAAGATCCTTCGATCTAGCGATCTAACGATCTAGCGATCTAGCGATCTAGCGATCCATCGATCTAACGATCTAATGATCTAACGATCCATCGATCTAGCGATCTAGCGATCTAGCGATCTAACGATCTAGCGATCTAACGATCTAGCGATCTATCGATCTAGCGATCTAACGATCTAACGATCAATCGATCTAGCGATATAACGATCCATCCATCTAGCAATCTAAGGATCTAGCGATCTAACGACCAAGCGATCTAGCGATCTAACGATCTAGCGATCTAACGATCCAACGATCTAACGATCCATCGATCTAGCGATCTAGCGATCTAACGAACTAGCCATCTAACGATCTAACGATCCATCGATCTAGCGCTCTAACGATCTAGCGATCTCACGATCTAAAGATCCTTCGATCTAGCGATCTAACGATCTAGCGATCTAGCGATCTAGCGATCCATCGATCTAACGATCTAATGATCTAACGATCCATCGATCTAGCGATCTAGCGATCTAGCGATCTAACGATCTAGCGATCTAACGATCTAGCGATCTATCGATCTAGCGATCTAACGATCTAACGATCAATCGATCTAGCGATATAACGATCCATCCATCTAGCAATCTAAGGATCTAGCGATCTAACGACCAAGCGATCTAGCGATCTAACGATCTAGCGATCTAACGATCCAACGATCTAGCTATCCATCGATCTAGCGATCTAGCGATCTAACGAACTAGCCATCTAACGATCTAACGATCCATCGATCTAGCGCTCTAACGATCTAGCGATCTCACGATCTAAACATCCACCGATCTAGCGATCTAACGATCTAACGATCCATCGATCTAGCGATCTAACGATCCATCGATCTAGCGATCTAACGATTTAGCGATCTAACGATCTAAGGATCCATCGATCTAGCGATCTAACGATCCATCGATCTAGGGATGTAACGATCAAGCGATCTAACGATCTATCAATCCATCGATCTAGCGATCTAACCATCTAGCGATCTAACGATCTAGGGATCTAACGATCTAACCATCTAGCGATCTAACGATCCATGGATCTAGCGATCTAACGATCTAACGATCCATCGATCTAGCGATATAACGATCTAGCGATCTAACGATGTAACAATCTAACGATCTAACGATCCATCGGTCTAACGATCTAGCGATCTAACGATCCATCGATCAAGCGATCTAACGATCTAACGATTCATCCATCAAGCGATCTAGCGATCTAACGATCCATCGATCTAGCGTTCTAACGATCTAGCGATCTAACGATCTAGCGATCTAACGATCTAGCGATCTAACGATCTAACGATCCATCGACCTAGCGATCTAACGATCTAGCGATCTAACGATCTAACGATCTAACGATCTAACGATCTATCGATCTAGCGATCTAACGATCTATAACAATCCATTGATCTAGCGATCTAACGAGCTTGCGACCTAATTATCTAACGATCCATCAATCTAACGATCCATCGATCTAGCGATCTAACGATCTAACGATCTAGTGATCTAACGATCTTGCGATCTAATGATCTAACGATCCATCGATTTAGCGATCTAACGATCTAGGGATCCATCGATCATGCGATCTAACGATCTAACGATCTAGCGATCTAACGATCTAGCGATCTAACGATCTATAACGATCCATCGATCTTGCGATCTAATGATCTAACGATCCATCGATCTAACGATCCATCGATCTAACGATCCATCGATCTAGCGATCTAACGATCCATCGATCTAGCGATCTAACGATCTAACGATGCATCGATCTAGGGATCTAACGATCTAACGATCTAACGATCTAACGATCTAACGATCTAACGATCTAACGATCCATCGATCTAGCGATCTAGTGATCTAACGATCTTGCGATCTAATGATCTAACGATCCATCGATTTAGCGATCTAACAATCTAGGGATCCATCGATCTTGCGATCTAACGATCTAGCGATCTAACGATCTAACGATCTAGCGATCTAACGATCTAGCGATCTAACGATCTATAACGATCCATCGATCTAGCGATCTAGCGATCTAGTGATCTAACGATCTTGCGATCTAATGATCTAACGATCCATCGATTTAGCGATCGAACGATCTAGGGATCCATCGATCTTGCGATCTAACGATCTAGCGATCTAACGATCTAGCGATCTAACGATCTATAACGATCCATCGATCTAGCGATCTTGCGATCTAATGATCTAACGATCCATCGATCTAACGATCCATCGATCTAGCGATCTAACGATCCATCGATCTAGCGATCTAACGATGCATCGATCTAGGGATCTAACGATCTAACGATCTAACGATCTAACGATCTAACGATCCATCGATCTAGCGATCTAACGATCCATCGATCTAACGATCCAACGATCCATCGATCTAGCGATCTAACGATCCATCGATCTAACGATCTAACGATCCATCGATCTAGCGATCTAACGATCCATCGATCTAGCGATCTAACGATCCATCGATCTAGCGATCTAACGATCCATCGATCTAACGATCTAACGATCCATCGATCTAGCGATCCATCGATCTAGCGATCTAACGATCCATCGATCTAACGATCTAACGATCCATCGATCTAGCGATCTAACGATCCATCGATCTAGCGATCTAACGATCCATCGATCTAGCGATCTAACGATCCATCGATCTAACGATCTAACGATCCATCGATCTAGCGATCTAACGATTCATCGATCTAGATCAATGGAACCAAAAAAAAACTTCTTAGCTGTTTAACTCCCCGCACCTGCCGAATGCATGTGCCCGGCACTTCGAAATCTTGGTGCCAGCCCGCCCAAAAGTGGAATTGCTACCACTAAAATGTACACAAGGTAATTTCACTTATTTTTTTTCATTTATTTTTAACAGTACTTTAGGATTAAACCAAGTTCTTGTGCCATATCCGAGGCGATATTACGATACACGGTAAAATAAAACAGGATAAAATGATTTTTGCCCAGAAAACGACAGCGACATGAACTATTACAACAAAACCAAAACTAACCAACTTTATACAATACCTCCTTCAAGTATTCTACATGATGCTTTGTAGCTGTGAATATGAGCGTCTGTTCCGACTGTTTGATCAGGTTTTGAAGAATATGCAGCAAAACAGCTAAAAGAAAGTCATGCAGGCTTAATAGACTTAGAATAACCTTTCAAAAAATAAAGATCGGGTTCATGCGTTACCCGGTAACAAAGATTTATTTCGTTGAAGTATACTTTGTTTTCAGTAATAACGACGGAAACTAACCTTTATTGAAATCGTTTTGCTTATTTTGTAGCTTCGAGACAATCAGTTCGCTTTAAACACATTGAAGCAAATTTCCTGTTCTAAAGAGAACTATAAATTTAGGATGAATAGTACAGTTTCTTACCAGGTTTATCATCTGATCTCAATGAAAAGAACGCCAACTTTGAAAGAGAGAGAGAAAAAATGTAAGATTGAGAAAAAGAAGATTTAATATCGATTCTTAATGGGCGACAGTAGCACGATAGAGAAGAGCAAACACAACCCCTTCTATGAGCAGAAGTATTTGGAAGACTTTAAAGTATACGTCCGAAGTTTCGAAGATTTCCGAAGAGGGCCCGAGGGTATTTCGAAAAATTGTAACGATTTTCAGAGTTTATTACCGATGTTCATACCTTAAGCTGTTCGGATAGCTTTGAGTCTACATCCAATCGTATAAGAACAGGATCAGTAAGACCTAATGATGAAAAAGAACAGTACATATGTTACTGCTGAGCAAAAATAATTACAGTCAATTCTTCCTTAACGGACACCTCTATAAGACGGGCATCTCTCTAGGACTGACACCTAGTGTTGGTCCCTGTCGTTTTTCAATGATTTTACTGTAACTAAACTTTCTATAAGACGGACACCTCTCTCAGACGGACAACGGACACTTTTGGAACTGTCACTGGACAATTGGGAAGTACTTAATGTGGTGAAAAATACCTCGAAACGGAAATGTAGGGGTCTGTAGTAAACTGCAATTTAATGTTTGATATTTTTTTGTCTTGTTCCAGTTCGCAGAGTGAGTGTTACCCTTTTAGACTACGAAGCCATGAACGTTGGCTTGTAATGAGCGTCTGACTTCACAATGAAGAAGACAATTCCACTTTTCTGTTACACTGTTCCAGTTTTAGCTGTTTTGTGCAAGTTAAACAGACGTGTACTCATTACGTATAGGTTCAGCTTTAACTAAATAACTGGTGTCGCGATATCTTGACCGTCTTTGAGAGAGATGACCATAAACCGTTTCTTCCAAGTTTAATATGGCATCCGCGCAAAAATTAAGATCATTAAAAAAGTAAAGAAGTTTACATGCACATAACGTAAATACCTGCTTTGGTAAACTCCACTAACAACTTTGGAAGGGTTGCAGAAAACAGAAGAGTTTGCCTGGGAATAAACGAACAATCATTGAATTATAAACAATTTTTTCCTCTATGCAACAGCCCGCATTAGAACAGAATTTTATCTTTTCCATAACACAGTCTTGAAAAGGCACTGACAACAAAGTAAGATCTTCCTGATCTCGCCTGAATTCTCATGAATAAATAAAATCACATAGAAGCCATTTCTCTATCATTCGTTACCTTACCTAGAATCTGGAAGACGATGAATGATCTCATGAAGTTGTTGAGCAAATCCCATCTCAAAGAGTCTAAGAGTAACAAAAAACAATTTTGATTATTGAAATATATAAAAACCGTTTGGTCCTCGACAACAGCCACTGGTCAGATGCAAATACAATGTTATATTTTTCCACACAACATTTAATTTTCAAAGGAAATTTCTAAACACTGGGCCGATCAATGATTCTTTTTACTGAATTCATACCTGTCGGCTTCATCAAACACCACATATTCCACTGATGTTAGTTTTAAGTCCATTTCCATCATAACGTGCAGAAACCGCCCTGGAGTGGCCACAATACTACCAATAAAACAATCAATAAGTAAATATACCGGAATACTGATTTTTAAAGGGACAGGGTCAATATGGAATCCAATAATTTTGACATTCAAATCACTTTGTATTGGTCAGCGAACCTCTAAATCTGAATTGCCATTAAATTAATTTTATCTTTTTTAACAAGAAACCTGGATTAAATTCTAAAATAATGATTTCATGAAAAATAATACTTTTTACACAGCCAATCAGAGCTACAGCTGTATGTATTAAGATGTAGCTTGTGAACAGGCCTTTGGTCTTTTTTTTTCCCCAAAAAGAACAGAGAGCCTGTTCACAGGCTATGTAAGATGTCCCCTCTGACCATCCTCTTTAAATTTCATCTCTTGTACTTCCAATGACACAGGGCTCTGTTGATCGCTCAGAGATGTGAAACTCAAGTGACTGTCTTCCACCTTGATAGCCTATTATTATGGTTTCTGTTCTAAGGGACTCACATGTCAGGATTTCCATGTAAAGCTGCGAACTGGTCCTCCATCCTGAAAACAACAATCACGAAAGGGTGATTTGTGAAAGGTACTAAATTTAGAATCAATCCTATTACGTAGAGTTTAACCTACATTGTACAAATACAATTGCCTCCCATTGCTTCCCACAGCTAACAACATTCTGCGAGTCTCTCCTGCAAAAAGCCACCACTATTGGGAAACAATGAGAGGTGGCCATTATTGTTTCAATTTTTGAATTCTTTCTCACATCTCAGCCTCAGTCTTCATGTTTTCGTTCCACTTCTCCGCTCACATTTAACTTGTGAACAAGCCTATGGGTCATGCAGATGATAAGAAGCCTATCCACCAATGTTTTTCTTTTGTTTCTTTTTTTCTGATGAATTTTATGTGCACATTAGAGTAAGAACAGAGCAGAACACAGAACAGGCTTCTAAATATTTTCTTATTTACCTACCCCATTTACCCTTTGAGCTACAAAGTGTAGCTGAAAATGAATATTTTCAAACACCAGTTCTTGAACCATCTCTAAGGAGAAAATTAATTGAACCCAAATACCTTTCATTAAGGGCTTAAAAAACTGTCGTTCCACCTGCTTGTATCAAAACCTAAAATCATACCTGTCTCCACCCAACACTACAGCTGCCTTCAATCCAGTGAACTTGCCAAGCTGTAAATTTGGGAATAATATAATAAAATTATCTTATGGAAATTACCAGTAGCAGGAGCTGCCAGTAGATTGATTAATGAACACAGTCAAACCCCGTTAATCCTTCAAGCCCCAGTATCAACATACAAATTCTCCAAACTGATCTCCATACATTTCTTTAACAAATTAGTTGAGAGAATTTGATAAAAGATCACTTGAGGCATTTTCTCTTGGGTGATCATTTTATTTATTCTCATAACATATCTCTTGACAGTGTATGGATATTGTCAGGAGAAAATTGATCTTGGTCACTATTGGGACTTGAAAGGTTAATAGACAATGAGGGGGCCACAGAAAGTGTCTGTATTAAGAGAGTTGAATTTAGAGAAATGTAAGAGTTTTCTTTCCCCAGGGACAAAGCAAACTGTCTGTAATAACAAGGTGTTCAGCTATTTTCATGGGAAACAAAAGAAAAAATAACCAAATGAACTTTTAAGATGTTCAATTCCCCATAACATGTACCTAGCAACCTGAAAATCTTAGTGATAGCCTTAAATTATTATCAAAAGATTGTTGCTTGGCTTGATTCACACGGAATGGGACATACATTTAGTGAGATCAACATGCCCAATCATTTGATGCCCTTATTTAAATCATCCTGAAATAACTAAATAGAACTTTTAAAAATATATAACAAATTGTGTCTCAGTGATTACCTCTTTGGTAAATTTCAGTGTCTGAAGTGCTAGCTCACGAGTAGGGGACAGGATCAAACCACGAGCACCAACCTGCATATAGGGCGTAATACAGTGTATGTTTATTAATTTTTATCAGTCACATTCATGAAAGAGCAGGGATTAAGCAGAAAGCTTAATTGGATGGAATGAAGCTTTTCCTTAGCTACATTCCTGATAGAGACAGGGTTTCATACTCCTTTTTCAAAACAAACCTCCATGATATTCTGACACTCCTCAGAAATTTTAAAACCATGCCACAATCAGATTGTAGTGCCAATTGCGCTGTGAGAATAAAATTCAAGAGGTTTAAACAATACATGGAATACCTTGCAGACTGAACCTACAGCTGTAGAAGCAACACTGAAGATACATGTATCTACTTTATCATAACAAAATAAAAAAAGACCTTGAGTTTTTCAGATTTCCTGGGGTTCTGTGACCTGCATCCATATTGTACATAGAAAGCTTCGGCTGCAGAAAATTTTGATCTAATCTCAAAAATCGTAGAGTCTATAACAGATGTACAAAATTAGAAGCTTTACTATGATAACAGGATCTTGTGATAATATCAACATCAACAGAAGATTGTTCATGGTGCAGATTTCTCTACCTTTGCTGAATGTGCTTTGAGCCTTTCAAACATTGGTATCAAAAAAGCAGCAGTTTTACCAGAACCTAACAGACATTAACAAGGCAAAAAGACAATCGTTAGCAGCTGAAAAAATCATGAATCAAAGCTTACATACATACATTGGGGTGTGTATTTATTACTATTTTTAAATCTAAAAAGGGAAATTAGCTGCTAGCAGGAAAGTAGTCTTCTGCATACTGTGTTGTTAACAGATCAGGAGCAAACTCCCTCTGAATGTCCACACAGAGAAAGCTTCAGACTGACATCGTGAGAATTGTCATGACTGTGGCACTCCTCAATAGATTACCATAAAAATAGTAATATATCATACTATACCTGTGCGGGCCATAGCAACCACATCTTTACCATCCATAATGACAGGTATTGTCTATGTAAAAAGAAAACAAATACGTATTTTCATGCATTATATTTAAGCAAGTGTCTTGTTACACAGCTCTACACTGTATACTTGGGTGCTGGGAAACTTACCCAGTGCTTTTATGCAAAACAGAAACAATGATCCATTGTCAATCTCGATAAATCTCAATAAATCTCAATAAATCTATGTGAAACCTTTCTTTGTATTGGTGTAGGAAGTCTGTAACCTTTCTTCATAATTCCTTTGAACACTGGAAAACTCAATCCTGGAAAGTAAACAGTTACATAATATTTAATTCTATCATATTTTCTAGCTCATCTCAGACAAAATAGCAAACTCTCATTGAGCAAAAGCCAAATGTTGTGAGTAATAAATTCAAAGAATATTAACTTGAAATCAAATTTGACCAGTAGCCATATTGAAATCGTTGAGGCAGTACATGTACATGTACATGAAGATGTCACAACTTCTAATAAAAAAACACAAGTTTACTTTACCCATAGACTGAAAGCCTCCTGACTTCTTCTTTTTCTTGTTGTGTTCAGAAACAAGTCCCCTTGTATCAAGCCCTGCATCCTCATCGGCATCATCGTCCTGCCTAAAACTTTCATCTTCTTCATGGTTATATAGTCCACCAGTTTCTACCTAATGTTGTCGGAACAAAGTCAACTTTTGATCAGAAAAGTACCATGTAAAATTACAGTAAGCCCTTTATAGTATGCCAACAGCTTAAAGCACCTGTTTAACATAGGTATCTTCCTTTAAGGGGAATAAAAGAAATTGACTGAGTAATGTCAGGGCAAAATTCTTTGCACTCATGTGTCTGTTAAGAGACAGTTGTCTTGACTGTACAGTTTATAAATAGTATTAAGGAAAAAGAAGATTTCAGATGATTACAATCATGTAGAGATTTTTCCCATTTACACTGTAAAAAGTAGAAACAGTAACATAATCATCTGCTCTCATTCACATGGGCTTGTGAGGGATTATGATAAACAATTTCACCAATGTTCTTCACCAAAGAACACTGTATATTATTCCAAATGGTATCAGGCATGTTAAAAAAAGATTATTTGAAGTGGCAATAGGTCTTACCATTTGGCTCTTAATGTGTGTGGTCAGAGGATTGAGATTTGGACTTCCATAAAGCATATTGGCATAGTCAGGTTACTTAGCCTGTTTCCAGATGGTTCAGGTTGCTCAAGGCTACATACTGCCCCCCCCCCCCTCCCCCCATCCTCCTTGCCTCCCATCTGATGGAATTCATTCTGGTAAGCATGGGTGACCCGACCCATCTCGGGGAATCAGGCAAGTCGTTTTGCACAAGGATTCAGGTTTCCTACCAGCACCCTAAATCAAAACGGCTACGGATAAATCATACTAAATAATTATTGATCGTTACTTTGATATTCCTGATTTCATGTTAAAAGAAAAGTAAGGAAAACTTGCTACACTCTAGGCCCTCCTGGCTCCTTTGATCGTCATATTGCCATCATCCATTCTACAGACCATTTATTTTAGGACTGTACTTCCAAGTGTCTTATACAGAATACTAGTATGGGGTTCCTGCTCACCTGCACTAATGGATGATCTTGAGCGTGCTCATATACGAGCTTCTAAACTTATTTTTAAACTTTCAAGGAATTCGAATGCTGATCAATTAAATAAATTGAAAGGCTGGAACAATTTATCATTTTACTATACTAAGAGACTGTTAGTAGAAGTGTATAAATCCTACTATAGACGCAATACCAATGTTTTAAATGATCTAGTAATGTTAAAACAATCATCTCACTGCCTGAGGAAATCAATGAATATTGAATTTCCAAGTCCTAAATCAGAAATTGGCAGGCTGACTTTCAAGCATAGAGCTGCCATTGCTTGGAACTCACTTCCTGACTCGATCAAAAAGTCTTCTAGCTTAGAATGTTTTAAAAAAAGACTTAGATCTAGCAAGGACTTAATTAATTCTATCAGCTATAATAAGGAATCTTCCATGATAAGAAACAGGAATGAGGAATTTCTTTATTAATCTTATTTATATTTGTATTGTTATTATTATTTATTATTTAAACTCTGTTGATTTTCTATTTATTCACATGTATATACTTTAGTTTTTAACAAGTAGATAGGCAGGTCCCCATCAGGACTTCAGTCTTGCGTATTCTGTAACCTGCGTTACCAAATAAACTATGTATGTATGTATGTATGTATGTATAAATGGATTTAAAATTCCACAGATCAGGCTATTTGTATATAAGCTTTCTTAAGAACTCTAAGGGACATTATAAAAGACAGAGGAAAGCTTTCTCTGTCTTCGATCTTGCGACATGTTAAATTTCCTTACACGGCTTGTGTTCCAATCAGTAATCAATAAACCAACCTCATCAAATTCTTCACTCTTCTTGCTCTTTGCTTTCTTTCTCTTGAAATTCTGCGCATTTGATTTACCTCCTTTGATGCCCTTTTTCTGCTTAAAACTTTTGCTGGGTTTACCCTTAGATGAGGCAGATGATCGTTTCTTCGCCATAAGGGGCAATCGCAGTAACAAATCACGTAATTTCTTAAAGAAAATATCAGAACAAACCAATCAAAACTGTGAAAATCTTGAAAATCTACACATGTTCGTCCGCCATATTTTTTTATTCTTCGAGAGCCCGCAGTAAACAAAACAGTGGTTGCGGTGTGACTTGTAGATTTTGATTGGTCAAAACCATAGCGACGTAACAGCAACTAACCAATCAGAGCTTTGCCATGAACGCGGCAAGTCCAAGCACGCGGCAAATTTGTTTTTGTTGTTTTCCGGCGTCATTCACAAAGACACAAACAGCAAACAAGCTATAAGTTGTAAAAGTTTTACACTTCATTTAAACGCTCAGAACTCGCCTAATTCTCCTCGTTAAATTGGGAAGAAAGAAAATGGAAGAATGTCTAGCGGATGTTCAGGTGACTCCGCCGACGGAAGACAATGCAGCCTTCGCTCAGCATATTTTGTGGGCCCCGAAAAAGAAGCGCTTGCATCGAAGGATGATTCGTGATGTTCCATCTGGCGCAAGACGTGGATCGAAGATTAGAAAGCGGTTAATATTCCCCATAGAAGAAAATGAAAGAAAAGAGGAAGAAGAGTTGTCAAGTGATGTCTCTGAGTACATAAAAGAGGTCAACAATGGAAAGAAAGATTCTTTGAGGACGCCGGACTGTTCGGAAGACAAGCGTAATGGAAGCGGTGTGAAGTTAGACCTTCTGAAAGTACGGGCGGATCATTTGAAAGCGAGCCAGAAACTAACCAGGAATGTCGATCCACAGCGTATAAAGAGAAAGCTAGCTTTAAGTAGCTTCCGCTGAAAGTTCTGCGACATTCATCATTTGAAAAACCTTTGATTCTTTGATTTGGAGGCAGTTGAACTGCGTGCTTTTTGGAAGCTATGCAATTGCACCTTACTATTGAGTACCAGCGTTCTAAGAGCGTATTAAATTATTGAATGACTGTGCTTTATTGGATCATGTGAAATTTTCGCTGTTCTAAACAGCTGAGTTCCACAAATTCAGAATTTGTGACAATTTATGTAAGCCGGACTTGCACTTTGCATTTCAACAATTTCAACTGCAGAATCAACTTATTAATTACAAGGATTATACGCAACTTTGCTTGCAGAATTTGTGTTACTTCAAGTAAGCTGGACTTGCACTTTGGAAATGCAATGATTGGATCATTGAAATTTAATTTATTATTGTCAAAGGCAGCTCTTGAAAAAATGAGATATAAGTATACATTTAAAAGTCAGATTAAGTATGCAACATCAAAAAATAAAGAAAAGTGAAGAAAGTAATAATTATTGATGAAAAGTTAAAGGTTCAGGTAGATATTTTTCTTTCTTCACTTAAATACATTGTAGACGGGAAGCTATATTGAAAATGTTGTCCTATTATTCTGAGAGAAACTGTGAGCAGTCTCTTTTGCTCAAAAATATTTGCGAAGTGCATTATGTGAGTATGCAAGTGTTGAAACCATAAGCAGCGAATTTGCTCACAGATTTTTTAGCAAAAGAGAGACTACTCACTCTTTAATCCTGAGAAAGAATTTGGGGAAGTTGGCTTGTAACAACTCATGCGGCAGTGTCGGAAAACATATAGTGAAGGTACTTACAAGAGTTCCTCAGGTCAGCCAGGACAAAAATATAAACATTAATAACAAAACAGCAATGAGGAAAGCATCATTATTTGAGGTTTCTTTGCTGTTTTGTTATCAGATTGTTTAAATTGTTTTCTTAGGTAAAACAGTTTCTCAGCCAGCCCTGTATACTCAGTTTTGGGGGGTCACCTACTGGATAAATGCAATCCAATGGATAAGCATTGGGGAAACTCGCTGGTAGAGAACTGTCCAGTGGATTTCAATCTTTTCATTTCAAAGTTATGCATCTGAATGTTATTGGCAAGATGAATGTTGCACTACATATGAAAATAATGTTCAAAATTTGTGAAGGAATCCAGAAAAATTTCCTTAAGCTACACACTCTTTCGCTCCAGACAGATAATGCATCTCCAGTATAACACAGCTACCTCATGTTACAAGTCATAAGAAATTTATAAAACGGTCCACTCTAAGATAGACACCTTTGGGACAAGTGCTAAGTGTCCATCTTAGAAAGATGTCCATCTTATAGAGACTCAAAAAAAGGTGTAAAAAAAAAAGGCAGGGACCAACATTTAGTGTCTGTTTTACAGAGATGTCTGTCTTAAGGCTGATTTTCACTATCAATGGAGTTGCAAGGAGTTGTCAGAAGCATAGAACTTAACAATCTAGTGAAAACTGCATTCTGATTCCACTTATGACCCTGTTGCTTTCAATCAAATGAAAACAAGGCTGTAAGAGTCACAAGCAGTAGCAGAAGAAGTAAAGCAATCACAAAGCGTGAGAATGTACATATGATTGGTTGAATTTATCCTTCCACTCCTGCTTCTGACTCCAACAATCTGGTTTTCACTTGATAGTAAATGACAGAGTCGTAAGCAGAGTCAAAAGGAAATGGAAATGTTTTGATTCTTCTGACTCCAACTATGTAGCCTTTGACTTTGCTTATGACTCCAATTTTTGATTTTTCACGAGGTCATAAATGCTCTTATGACTCAGCTTACGATTCTGCCTTCATAGAGGTCTCCGTCAAGAAAGAGTTGTCGTAATGGTAATAATACGAAAAATTCTGTATCTCTTTCTGGAGAAATATTTTATTGTGGCCAACATGCTTTTTGTTAAAACCCTTATCTATGTAATTTTTATTAAAATACAACAACAGAAACACCCTGATAAATATCTTAAGAGGTTTTCTACAATTTAGTCATATTCTCTGAAAATCAGGATCACTTCATTTCATTTACATGTTTTCTACTATAGAACTGAACTATGAGTCATCTTCTTACATGAGAAAAAATGAACTATCAAAAATACCCTTAAATGTAAGAAGGGTGAGAATAAGAAAAATAGAAAGCTGTTATTTACATGTAACATGACTTAGTCACATAACAGTAGTAAAGCCTCCATATCTCTTATTTTCAACCACTTTGCTTCATACATTTGACTCCAACCATTTAACCTTTAAGTCCCAATAGTGATAAACATCAATTTTCTCCTAAAAATATCAATATGTTGCCAAGAGAAATGGTTACAAGAGTTAAAAAACTGGTCACTAAGTAGAAAATGCTTTGATCTATTATCAAATTCTCTCAACTAATTCTTAAGGGAGATCAGTTTGGAGAATTTGTAAGTGGATATCGCGGCTTAAAGGGTTAAGAGTGACCAGCCACTAATATTATTTCTTCTAAAATATCTCTTTGTAATAATAAATTCAGAAGTCATAGGAAAATAGAAAATGATCACAAAGTCTTGATTAAAAAACAAATTCTCCCCATTCGTGACAAAAATATGCAAGGTGATATTTGCGGGTGACAAGAGGAGCCCACAATCCTCCAAGTTATTATTACGCATGCGTCACATGTATGTAGCCAGCATTTATTTGGGCTTCCACTAAGAATGTATGGAATGCGCAGAATGCAATTTGATCACGTGGATTTGAACCTTCTATCACTTGAAATCTGATCACACATGTTTTGATTATCTGTCATTTAAAACTTATGCAAAGCACTAGAGCAGAAGCATTTTTACCTTTGATTGTTGTTGCCCACACTCCATAACCTTTGGTTATTTTTTAGTATTTTAGAATAAGTGATTGCTAGAACTTATATGAAATTATCCTTAAAAGCAAACAAGAATAATATTATTATGTAATTGCTCAGTTAGGAAAAATTGCCTAAACAAAACTGGCTCAAATGAAACATTGTTTTTTACCTAAAAATACTTATCATAAACGTCCTACAAAACTCTCAGCACTCTGTGGTTCACTGATTTCTATGGGTGAGACCCTCTTGAGTGATTCATTCAAATGAACTGGGCCATATGAGCAAAATTTAAAATACTACGATCAATGTGCTGATGAACCTTTCTTGATAGAGTCCTCCAACTTTGATAGCCACCTACAAACAAAGGTAGCAAAAGAGAGAGGTGAGATTTAAAGTTAAGTAACAAATGCTTCCAACACACTGTTTTGTCACTCTGATATTTTAATATAAACAGTCACCCAAATAAACCTAAAATTGGCGACCCAACATGCAAAGATATGGAGTTTGCTTAGAGGTGGTTGTTTGTGAGATTTTCCAACTATAGTGCTTTGATTGCATGAAATTAGAAAGTGATAGCAAAGTGCTATCATTTTGTTAGGTTGAAGCTGCTCCGCTTCCCACATCACATGCCCCTTCTCTGCCCCACCACAAGCTACCCCTCTGTACCCTATATACTCCCATCTCACAGGCAAAAAACTGTTTTTGTTGAAATGCCCGTTTTTTTACAGCCAGAATAATCAATATATGAATATGATCAAATGCCTGCACCCTTGAAATCCCTGAGGGCATAGGGGATGGTAGGGGGGGGGGGGGGGGGAGAAAAACATGTTTTTTTGTCTTGGTAAAACCTCCCCCCCTTTTTTTTTCCTTTTTCATTTTCGACACCAAATAAAAAAGCCCTTATGTTTTTGTAGGGGGAAGGGGCCCGAAAAAAAAACTCCCTTCCACTTTGATCTCTATTAAGCCATGTCGTTCGTACTACATAATGCTGACACAATTGCAAGAAAATAATTTTTTTTTGAGGAGTGTTTGTTATTGGCGGCGCAAAAAAAAAAAAAGATAATAAGAGTCGAACCGCGGTCCCGGGTGGGTGTGGGGGGGGGGGGGGGGGGGGGGGGGGGGGGGGGGGGGGAGAGATACATGTATTGTTGTCCTAGTCAACACTTCCTCACCTTTTTCTATCCATTTCACTTTCAGCAGCAAAGTAATAAGTCCTTACTGATTTGTCAGGAGAAGAGGCACTGAAATAGAACTTCCTTCCACTGTGATCTCCTGCGGCAATAGTATAGTCAAGGAGTTTGACCACGCCCAGGGCCACTGTGTTGGACATATCAGTGTAGTAGTAAAGGAAGCCATTCTTTAGGACAAAGTAGCGCCGACGCCAAATCTTGTAATTACTTCCTTGTTTGTACAGGTAGCCATGGCAATCAGGATCTCTGATTGACAGTGCTGGAATGCTGACATTGTGGACATTTCCTTCAAAAATGTTGAATGGATTGGACTAAAGGAAAAACGACAAAAGGAACACATAAATTACATGGTCATAAATGTGGATTGAAAAAAGTACAGACTGAAGTAACGTGCTAAAATATGATACCTATAGTGTACAACCACCTACAAATTTTAAAAACTGTGTGTATTAATCCTTTCCATTTCCTTTTCAAGCACACAATCATTGGATCAGTAGAGATCTGCATCTGAGTTGCCATACTGTATTGCAACTGCAGGAACCACTTCACAGCAACCCTTAGGTTCACTTGCGATGATCTGAGTCATGTTTATAGTTCTTTGTGCTTATATTATAACTCATGACAAGCTTAAATGAGAACCCTAAGAAAACAGCCACACTCCAGGATGCCATTTCAGGTTTTCCCATGAATGAGATCTGAGCAACAAGCACAGAAATTCCATACTGTACTGATAACATGTCACTACCTGGATCTGAGTAGTGCTTCTGATTGGCTGAACCAAATTTCCTTTACGGTATTACCAATGAGAAGCACTACCCAGATCTGGGGTAATGACATGTTATTAGTGAGGAATTTCTGTGCTCATTCAGGAGCTCAGATGTCATTTTGTGGGGAAACTAGTGGAACCATATTGCAAAAATGTTAGCTTTTTTCTATGAAAAACAGGCCAGGTTGTAGTAATATTATTTCACAGCAAAATGAGGTTTCTGGGTAAGTGACCACCCACCCCTCCCCTAAGTCAACATTAACACTCACCACTCAATTAGGGCAAAATTGTGACTTAGGGGAGGGGTAGGTGGTCACCTCAATTGATCCCAAAATATTTAATTGTGTACATACATCTGTAGAAGACACCTTGGCTGCGTCCATCATGGCCATCATCCACTTCTTCATGTCTGATTCACTTCCAGCACACATGTAGTACGTTCTCGCTCCTCCTTTGGTCAACTTGAAGGAATGGTTTTTGTTTATTTCTGGAGCCTTCGACACAGAGTAGTTTGTCAAAATGATAACTCCACAGGGTACCTTGTCTTTTGAACTTTTGTAGTAGTAAAGGCAGTTATCACCTCGTAAAACAAACCTGGAAAATAATTATGGAATTGTTGCATGTACAAGTACGTGTAAACGAGTGGGAATTCTTATATATAAGTGATATAGTTATGAAAAAACTGAGCATGCAGGCTTATCTTCTTTATTTCTCAAACTGGCTGTTTAGTTACAGTGCAACTACCGGGGAACATAGAAGAAGATTATCCAATCACAATGGTTTTTTGAAACCAAAAGATTCTCAAGTTTTTTGCAAATGGATCAATAACATTCATGAATTTGAGGGCTGTTTCCTAAGAAGTCAGGCGGGATCAAATGGTTTTAAAGTTTTCAACAGTTGCATAGTTGATCCTTGAATTTCATTAGTCTGATTGCAAAAAAAATTTGAGAATCTTTTGTTTTCAGAAAACGTTGTTATCGGATAATCGTCTGCCAAGTGCCCCGGTTGAAGTAGTCACAGTTGTAAAATGCTCCTTCAAAATTACCCTCATAAACATTACGTACATATTAGTGACTCATACACATTTAGTGTACATACATGTACATAATCTTACCATCGTTTTCTCCAGTTTTTGGGCGTGAGTCCTGTTCCACCCATCTTAAGAAGATGCCCTCTGATATAATCTATGAAAGTGAAAAAAAAATAATGTCACAAAATGTTACTAGAAAATTAACTGACCTTACCTTAAGGTTGATTGATATAGACTTGATTATCATTAATACATACTTTCATGAAAAATTACTGCCTTATGTCTCATTCAAAACAGGTTTACACCCATGCAAGGATTGACACAATTTTTTATTATTTTTTTAAACAACTGAACACTGTGCAAAATCAAGGCAGTAACAATCCTCTTTATTGTTCAGTGTTGCTAAAGCAGTGTACTTAAAAATTCTTTGAGTAAAATTTATTGCACCGCGTTAGTCACTTGAGTCCAGGGTTGGATAAAGAAGATGTTTCACTACCCAGATCTGGGTACTGATTCTGATTGGCTGTTCAAGCACGTTTCCCTGGGCACATAACCAGTCAGAAGCACTTCCCAGATGTACAGGTAGTGGCCTGTCATCAGTGTGGGAAACCACTGGTGATGTCGCAAGATGTCGGCAGTTTTCTCAGGGTACGATTATTTTTTAAGGACATGTGCAAACCCTGTCAAAAGTTTACACCACAAGTTTACACTACAGTACATGAAAGTGGCTGGTACCTAGAAGTCAAAACCTCACCTTCTTTCACGGACTTCCCATTGGCACTATCTCCTTTGCTATATGTTTCTTTAAAATCCTTCTCTGAAACAGTAGATGAATCAGAGGACAAGCGCTCTCTATTGATTTCTAAACACCAAGATTTTCTCTTACAGACATTAGCAGCAGAGCCCAGGTTCTCAGGATCAGACACCCCATCATCATCATCGCCGTAATCAGAAGCTGTATCAGAGTCAATCCCCTCATCAGATGCTGTGGATGGCATCGAAGGACTACCATTTGAAGGACCATCTTCTTCAGTGTCCATAGAATCAAGGCTTTTATTCTCGGAAGTTTCGCTTTCATCAGTCACAGTAATCTCAATGCCAGGTACTGACATATCTGCATTTGTAACATTGGAATCTTCTTTATCCTTGCCGTCAGACTTCTCCAAGCTGGCTTCAGCAACAATCCCACTTTCATCAGTAACTTTACTTTCAGCTGACTCTCCTTTGCAGATGTCAGGATCAGATTTATTGACAGTCTCAGATTTCTCCCAGCTGGCATCAGCTGTAACCTCATTTCTGTCGGTAAGTGTTTTTTCAGCTGACTCTTCAGCACTGATCTCAGCATCAGGTTTTTCCACCGACTCAGACTCCACACTGGGTTCAGTTTTCTTGTCAATAAGTTTGTCCATAATTGATTCTTCTTTGTTAATTTCCACCGCTGAGTCACTTACTAATGATGCATCTTCCTCCACTTGTGTATCTTTATCATCAGGTACTTGTTTACCTGATTCTGCTGAATCCACAATTTTTTCCATTTGATCCCCTTTGAATTCTAAAGTGCCTGACTGCCTTTTTACTTTGCTGCAATCACAAACAACATTTTCAGTTCCTTTATTACTCTCACCCTCTCCGTCAGAACCTTGAGACACAATTTCATGCACATCCTTTTCATTCTTCACCACACTCAAATTCCCTGAATAATCACTCATGCTTTTCTCCTCCTTTTGATCTATAGAATTTCCTTCTTTACCTTCATAAATTTTTTCCACTGTTCTTTCACTGTTTGCAACTTTAAACTCTGATACAACTGAGGATAACAATTGTTCCAAGCCCGCTAGATCTTCCACGGCTTTGGACAGCCTATGGGCAACTTCTTCTTTTTGGGAATCTTGTTCTTTATCATTTGCCCCATCACCACTTTTCTCCAACAATGATTCTTCACTATCCAATTCGGGTATATTAACTACACTTTGCTCCTTTAAATCAGCCACTGTTTCATGAACATCACGTGATGCATTTTCCTGGTTTTCAGGACTCTTTACTGGGTTTTCAGTTTCACAAGTTGGTTCTTTCAGTTCTGCACTTTCACTCACTGAAACAGAACCAGAACTTGTTGGCAAAACTTCTTCCAATTTACAGTCATTCCTATCAGAAAGGGACATTACCTCTGCTGTTGGTAAATCTGTGGCATCTTGAACAGGCTCACCATCTAGTGATAGAGATTTTGGAGATTTCACGTCTGCTAATTCCCCATTTCTTGAAGAACTACTCTCCTCAGGTTTGCCGTTGTTGTCGACAGTATCATTCAGAGGAACATTATCATGATCAGGTTGTCCATTTTGACTATTGTTGCTTTCTTTCACCAGGAAATCCATTGGTGATTCTGTTGATTCATACTGATCAGAAGTTCCGACGTTTTCAGAGTCATCAGTAGATCCTAATGTTTCACCTCCACCTAGTGTACAATTATTTTTATTGTCAATATCATGGAGTTTAGGATCATTTGCAATCTCCATGAATGAATCAAACAATTCGTCAGAAGTCGCATTGACATCTGACTGTGTATGTTCCTCTTGGCTATTCTCAACGGTACATGTAGCTTTCTGGCTAGCTGTAACAACTGCTTCACTGTCTGTGTTCTCAGACATTGCTAGGGATATGTTACCAGCCACAACATAAAATATATCAACGTTGCTACAGTATGCAGACACCTACCAAAAGATCAGAAAAGAATCTGATTACAAAAGTGAAGGTGTATTTTTCCCATGTACTACTTGTTATGCTGTTGACTTGATGTTTCTGAGGGCTGCTTTACCGGAGCAACACAAGCGCAAACAGTATCAATCACTAGAAAACACCTCACAGAAAATGCAAATGCAAGTATATTACAAGTGCTGTCATTTTCCATTTCCTGCATTTGTGATTGTGCTTGCGCTCGCATTTGCAAGTCACAAGCGTGAACCGGGATTACATGAAAAGAAGCATATATAAATGCAAAGTGAACAGTGTTGGTACATGTCTATCTCAGTGCATTTGTGTTTCTGTATAAAATTAAAGTTTGAACGCCTACTACTGGTTTCACTATATTTTGACCCTTCAATTTCAGCTTTAAATGCGTACCTGCTGAGATGTAAGTTTCATAGGTAACCAGAGGTACTAAATTGAGTACCAAGAGTAAATAACCATACTTTGTTGTAGGATTTTAAAACTGTTCTAATTAAAACACTCTCGACCGAACACGTCTAGACTCAAACATATAGGCTTAGGTTTAGTGAGTTCAATCTTGCGATGGAAAATTAGAGCAAGGCAACTGAGATTAACACATCCATTACTCTTAATTTTCGCCAGAAAGTCACACTCCTTGCGGAAAAAAGGTGATAAAATGGAATCATTGTTCAAAACTGAAAAGATTCAAGCTGTGAAAAGGTTAATTATGCAAATAAGCTTACTGCATCTGACTTTCTTTTGTTAATTCGTTTGTTTTTATTTTTTTTAGAGAAAATGGTTTCTTAAGTTACAGCTGACGTCAATACTTTATCAAACCCCTCGCATCCTACTCGGCTTAAAGGTTCTTTTTCGAGTTAAATAATCAGATTTTCAATCAAAAACTCATAACCGCAAGATTTAACATGAAATTGACCATCAAAAGCGCTCTAATCTATCCATTGATGCCGTTAAAATATTCATGATAAATAACAAGAAATTAACAAATCGTATTGTAGTTATCTTTAGTATTTTAACTGAGAAATCGCCGGAGGTGACTTTCGAAAAACGTTTACGCAAGTTTCTTTGTCAATAAAGCTCAATAGATAGGTAAATACGAAAGTTTGACAGTGCCCGTATCCGTGGAAAAACTAATCGCTGCGCCGGAAGATTCGTGATTGCCAAGAACTACCATGAACTTACCCTCGCAACATCAAAATATCAGCGTTTTCTTATCACAATATCCTCAAAGGAATTCACTTATTATTCCATGTACGGCGACGAGGGCTTCTTTGACATCTTTTTTCCTGATGCTGAAAGTGACCGAAAGTACCTCCGTAATGCTCACTCGAAAACAGCACGACTCACCTTTCTCCGCATACGGGTCGTCTGACTGGTTTGGAACTGTCAATCATTCTGTCGGTATTCTCTGTGTCAAACGCGCTCACGAGATGAACTCAGAAAGTCTTGCGAGATCAAAGTCTCTCCTGATCGCCAAGGACAAATTTTTATATCAAAGGTATTTTAAGTAACTAAGATTTTTCTATGTGTTGAAATTGACAGATAACGTTTTTTAAAATAGTCAAGGCGTTTCTAGGAGAGGATTGCGTGACTACCCAAATTTCGAACTCAGTCTCTTTCCTTGAGGAGGGGTTTACGCAGGCTCACTAAGCGCTCAAAAGTTCTACTCCAAATCACTCCAAATTTTTAACGAGCTGGCCATGATCTCTAACTTACAGACAAGGATATTTTTGAGACCAAGTATCTTTCGCTTGTGGACAAGTAGAGGAATTCAAACCACCATCAATTCCCGACAGAATTACACGCAAACAACTGGAAGGCAACGTTTAGTAATTTTAGGAACAGGTTGGGGCAGCTATAGTGTTCTTAAACATATCAACAAAAAACTATTTGATGTGATTGTGATTAGCCCACGAAATCACTTCCTCTTTACGCCTTTATTGTGCAGTACTACTGTAGGAACGCTAGAGTTTCGCAGCATAATTGAACCTATTCGAAACACAGGCTTTCGTGATGAGCATCACTTCCAGTTAGCCGAGGCAGTGAAATTGCTTCCAGATGAACACACCGTTCTGTGTAGGAGCTCCTTGAACAATGACGAATACCCTCTGAAATACGATAAATTAGTCATCGGTGTTGGTGCTGTCAGCAATACATTTGGTGTTCCTGGAGTCCACGAGAACGCTTTCTTCCTTAAAGAAATCGCAGATGCCAGGAAGATCAGAAACCAAATTCTCAAAAACTTTGAGCTGGCCATGCAGCCGGGCGTTTCCGAGGAAGAAAAGAAACGCCTCTTGCATTTTGTCATTGTCGGAGGTGGCCCCACAGGGGTTGAATTTGGTGCAGAGTTGTATGATTTTGTGAAACAAGATGTAACAAGGCTTTATGTGCATGAGAAAAGCAAGGTCAGTGTAACACTGATTGAAGCCAGGCAGATCCTCCCATCCTTTGATGAGAAACTTCGTAATTTTGCAGAAAAAAAGATGAGGCAGAGAGAGCAGTTTGAACTTGTTCAAAGCAGTGTTACAGAGGTGCATAGTGATCATATCAAGTTACAAGATGGGACAGTGGTGCCTTGTAGTTTGGTTGTTTGGTCAACTGGCTTGGCTCCAAGACCATTTACAGGTAAGATAACTAGTGTCAGTCTTGGGGGACCTGACTAGGTCCTACAGATAAAGTAGGTGTCTGCTATTTCCTTTATTAGAGGCTGTTATAGCCAAATTTGTTGTATCGCGCTGTGCATTTTGCAAACTTCAAAGGAATTTTGGGTTTTTCTGTTCCGTCAGTCATCTTAGCGGACCTCTTAGGAAACACATGTTTACTTGTGATTGGTGCATTTCGATCTACTTTGTTTGTTTCTGTGTTTCAAGGTTCATTGCTTGTGAGCGCCCTGTTTTGGGCAATAATTGACTAGTTTTCTTCGAAGATTTTTCTGATTATTCTTATTCTTGTCTCTTGCAAGAGTAAAGCAATGTCTGCCTCCTACCCTCGACAAAAAGTCCACTCATCATCGCGATTTCCTTCGCTATTCTTGAGCAGTCTAGGGTCATTCTCAGTTTTGTTTTTGCAGGCCAAGCGGGGCAAGCAGGGCAAGCGGGCAAGTGCATTGTGATTTGCATTAACTCCACCCCCACTCAAATGATTGATGGAACAGAAAAACCCATTCGAAGTTTGCAGACGCGTAGCGTGATACAGCAAATTTGGTTATAATTTAAATGAAGGAAGGTCATCGCAGCTATAAATAGCCTGAGAAGACAGCTGACATCACTGGTTTCCCCATAGAATGACGTCTGAGAAATGACTGCAGAAATTCTCTACTGATGACATGTGACTACCCCAATCTGGTAGGTGCTTCTAATTGGCTAAAGCAAACGACCAATAAGAAGTACTACCCACATTGGAGTAGTAATGCATCATCAGTATGGAATTTATGCAGTTATTGTTCAGACATCTCATTACTCAGGCTTAGTTATAGATGTAACTTTTGCAGTTACAAAAAAAGGCCTGAAAAATTCAGGCGCGTACATTCACAGCCTATAACAATTCGCAGCTCAACTGACCCACAGTCAATAACAATGTGGCTTAATTGACCAATCAGGTCAATAGCCAGAGTTCAGTACCCTTAACTGGCAAAACACAACTCACTTTAACTATGAAGGTGACACCACATGAGTTATCAAAATGTTAGTCATAATTGTCACCAAATAGGTCTTTTCAAGACTGCACTCTCACATACCATCGTGTTGTGTGACATGAAACTTTGGTCCAAATCATACAAACCATTGCCAGTGAGACCACATAAATTCAGAGTGCATGGTTTGATTCTGAGCGACTGGTCGCACAGATAAAATTACCCTTTATTTTGACTGCTGTGGCATCCGTATACTCATGGAGGGTGTATCGCTGCAACACATTACCTATTGCATGCTGAGATTGATGCCAATGACACAGTTCTATTACAGATGTAAGTGACAATTGTTATATGAATACTATTCATGCATTGCTCTAAATTTTTAAGCTTCAGTGGACCTTCCAAAGAATGCTAACAGTCAGATCCTGGTTGACCAATATCTAAGGGTCAAGGGTATCAATGATGGCTCAGTATTTGCCATTGGGGACTGTTCCTGTATTGAAGCCAACCCTTATCCATGCACTGCACAAGTTGCAGAGAGAGAGGGCAGCTATGTCGCCAGTTGCTTGGGTCTTCTAGCAATGGGACAAGCTTCTGAATTAAAGCCTTTTTCCTGGAAGAACCTTGGCATGCTGGCATATGTGGGTGATTATCAAGGTCTTGCTGATTTTCCCACCAGCAAATTGCAAGGCTTCAAATCATGGATTCTTTGGAGATCGGTGTACTTTACCAAGCTAGGAAGCTGGAGGGCCAGATTCCAGGTACCTTTTGACTGGATGAGAACATTTATTTGGGGAAGGGATGTTTCTCAATTCTAGATTCAGGACAATAAGAGACTATTATTACCATTAACAGTAAAAGAAAGAGTGTTAACAAATGTTATACGCCTGCTAATCATGGTACCAGGTTGGCTTTGGGGTGAAAAAAAATTTGGGGGAGCTCAAATCCCTAGTTTGAAATACAGGATAGTCACTAAGCATAAATATTTTTATTCATAATGGTACAATATGTTTCAATACTGTGTTGCCCTCAGTCAAACATACAATTAATAAACTGCACAGTCTAATAAACATGGTGTACTCTATGCAAAGATGGTTAAAGATGGTTAAATTTCGAGTCATGTCTCAAGCCAATGTTGTAGCCTAGTCATAAAAACTCCTCTTCCATAGTGATGGAAAGCAAGGCCATTTCCATTAAAATACTTCCCAATATCCAATTTTTCGTGAAGTAAAAAGCAAATCGTGTATTTTGTTCACTGTTCTAAACAGGGCTCTGTAACAGAGGCTGTTTTCCTATAGGGTCACAGGAGATAAGGTTTGAAACCCCTACCGTTAATAAAATCCTATGCCCAAATTTACCCCTAGGGGAAGAGGGGTAGTGGGTATTTCTCCACTCGTGGCTCTGGGATGGTTAGGTGGCGTAGCCTTCCATATGTGTAAATGTAAACAGAAAATCATTAATATGCAATAAGCTAAAACAAATATATATCCACGGGAGCCGGGTAATGACGGCTCTTGATATCCATTCTCTTTTATCGTCGTATATATCCATACTTTATCACAAATATTGATACGTCTGTACCGTATCTAATCATGGCCGAAATATGTTATCCAATACTTATTGTGTAGCACGTCCCAGAGCTGAATTATGAAATAATTTGGCAAATTTCCGTAAATTTATGATTCATAAAATGAGGTGATTTTATAGAACATTATTCTATAATTATTATCCAATATCAGGTTAACTATAACATAGAAAAAACACAGTGGAGAGACTTCATGTGAAAAAAAAGAGAGAGAATAAAATCATTAGTTCTATCACGATTATTTTTTTTCCTTTGCTGTTTGATTAAATGAAATTGGTGAATAAATTTCTTTATTTGCTTTCCTCTCAATCTCTCAAAAAATTGACAAAAAAACACATGGCTAACTCTTCGTCTTGATCTAAAGAAACATGGAAAATGAACTTGGCTATTGTCTGGTCATCCTGACAGAACAAGCTTGGTCAATAACGCCTTCTATACTTTTAATCTGATACAAGGGATTCTCTCGGCTTCATTCGCCTGTTTCGCTATTTATTCCATCCCAGGCTTCCCAAGGTCGGAATTATTGACTTTGTGATACCTATCTGTGCAGCGTGCATTTTCTGGGTTTGTGAATATTTATCGATCATTTATTGAGAATTACAACTAAGGAAGAAAATTCTTCCGGAATATGTTATATTAATCATTCGAAGTGTTACCATCTTGTATCCGGGCGGTTTTAAGCGATTTCAGCGAGTTTTCTTTTCATTGTTGTTTTTCCTCGACGATGGAGAATTTCGTGTTTTTCTGTCGGCAGGTTAGTGTGTTTGATTTGTAATTGTAAATACTAAATAATTTGGCATGTCGTTGCCCTTCAGCCCTTGAGTATCATTATTTCTTACAGCAATTCTTTTTTTTTTTTCCTATTTTAAATACTTTCTGTACGGAAATCATGTGATATTTTAGAAAAATACCCCTTGAAAGTTTTACGGCGGATTAATAAATATGCACAGCCCTTTACATAGTAAATATTCACAAACGACAAAAGTCTACCAATTTCTGAACGTAAGCGAACATTTTGTTGTCAACTGTCTTTATAAATAAATTGAGAAATTTAAAAAATTTAAAATTTTAATTTAAAAAATCTGTTCTCTATATACACAGAACAAAAAAAAATCGCCATTTTTAAACGATTGAATCGAAAGTCTTTTCATCGAGTGTGGTATATATAGAGTCAATATTTCTGTTTTTATGGCCAGGACTTTGAACTCTGTTCGGGAAGAAAATATGTCCCGAGTATTTTTCTCTGTTATAAACAGAGAATGCATTTTTTTCCTTATTTGACGATATGGCGAGTGATTAACAAGCAAATGTTTTATCGCACTCTGTAGGTCTTTGTAGAGTGAGATACAATGTATACAGACAAACGCGTTATACGAAAACTGTCTTAATACGGACAACTCGTTATCATGGACATTTTGCCTTGTCCCTGGCGAAAGAAAGCGCTTACATTTTCTCTAAATTGAATCCGCTTTTACCGACACTTTCTATGCCCCCCTGTCCTCGGTGTCCATATTAACGTCCGTATGGCCCCCTCGGTGTCCGTATAGCCGTAAATTTGTATTGATTATACGACAAATCTAGTTCTCGCGTGTCATTTAATTTAGCTGCAATGAAAAAAAAAGTAGTAAAAAAAGGTATTTGAGACCATTCATGGCTGTCTTTACAAGCAAAGAAGATAAGACACCAGTCTTTTTGGTAAATCTATTCACCCAACGCCATGCAATACCTATGTAACATCATTATATTATTTTTCAGTTTCATTGATTAGCTCATATGACAGTTTTTATTCAGCAAATACAAATTGGTAGAACCGACATTTTTTGCCCGTGAGAGGTATGCTCGAGAAACCCAAGGGAAAATCTCCTTAGATACGGCTATATATCACCAAATGATCAGATACTTTTTAAGAATTTTTAGATATGTAATTCTTCAAAGATTCGCAAACAGACACACACAGTTATAAAAGCTCTCCTGATTTCCATGACGTACCTATTGTGGACAGCCAATCAAGTTTCAGTTCACGACCAAATTTTGATCGACTGCGAACAAAAAGAGCACTGCTTCGCACCGCTAGAATTTGGCCCGATCACTGGTTGCGCAAAACTCAGCAAAAGGTCTCAGCTTTGCAGAAATACTGTCTTTTGGTTTGCGAAACGCTAACTTTTTATTTATTTAATGATACTTTGCAGAAAACAGATTTAGCAATGATCTTACTGTAGCGATAACGTGCTTCAGTACTGTTGACATAGCTCAGCTTAACTCGCTCAAACGCAAACCAAGTATTGTCAACAAAAGGCTTGAAATGGAAAAGAGAAGTCGTTCTATACGGCTTCATTTGTTCACGATTCTTGGAGGGAAAAAGAAGTCATTTGACCTTTACAGGTGCGTCTAGCAACTCCTTTTTTAGAAAATTAGTTTCTCGTCGAAAATAGTGGATTCAGGTTCGTTACTCTATATAAGTAAAATCCACTTTTACCGATGTAGGCTCTCGACTTTCTTAGCTATTTTATCTGACTTAATCCCTCTAGTTTCGTCTCAGAAAATAATTGATTTGCTTCCTTTTTGTTCTCGGAGTAAACTAATCACTGAAACTCAGTCGCTGTGTTTGTTATCGGAACATTTTTCAGTTGTATGTATCCAGTTGTCTGAACGAAACTCTCCGTAACAAAACAGTAATTCATTTGATCGCATTTCGAGTTTGTAACAAATAAGTTCTAACTTCAGATTCACACAACTAAAAATACTAAAAAACAATAGAAACCAACGCTGACTAAATTTTTATTTCAGTTAAAATCAGTTAAAATTCAAACAATTTTTATGGACAAAATGCACAGCATAAGTACAAGTAGTCACTAAATAAATTTGAATTCAGATTTCTTTTAACTTGCTACAGTCAAATCAAAACGACAGCCTAAAGAGTTAAAACCCTAGTACAGTATACAGAAAATCTTCAGTGAGACAGATAATTTGATTCGTCATGTTATGAACGTGAGGTAACGAAAATAAATTATCCAAAAAGGAGTAATTTTTGTATTGCCGTATGGGGAAAGCTAGGAGTATTTAACTCTCGCTGTTGTTAATGCAACACGTTACTTGTAAGTTTCATATGCTGTTCATCTTATTGCAGGAAATTATCGAAACTCCCATCAAAATGGCTACTTCGCAGTTTAAGGCTTCGCTAATTCTGGTAGCGTTTTTTGGGATATTATTCTTGGCTTGTGCTACAAGTGGCAACAAAACCAAACAGTCCTCGTGCAACATGGTAGGTGACTTGGTTATGCGTCTCAATCTAGTAAGGACGACCGAACGTATGTAAATTTTTTTAAAGATGTTCATGAAAAAATGGCGTATTGAATAAACAGTCTTCGTTCAAATTCTCACTGTTGACAGTACTTCCTGTTTTACAACTTAAACTTTTGAGGTAACAGGTCTAAATTTCAACGGACACGCCAGATCGTATTCTTTTCAGTGTTTTAGCGTTGAAATAAAATAAAATAAAATAAAATTCAAAATGTAATGGCTCTCGCGAATACAAGGGAAGAAATTGTAGAGCTGCTCAATTTGACTAATGAAAGCCTATCAATTGACAAATATGAACTTAATCAATTCTACTTTTAATTTACCAGGCCTCTCCCGTCTACTATGCTGGGATTCCCGGCATGCATGGCAAACCCGGTTCCCCTGGGATGCCAGGCCGCGATGGACGAGATGGCCGTGATGGAGCCAAAGGTGACCAAGGTATCCCAGGGAAGACTGGACCCCAGGGGCCTCCGGGACCTAGCGGAAAACCGGGTGCCAATGGAAATGACGGCGCTAAAGGAGAACGAGGAGCCCAAGGACCCCCAGGACAAAAGGGGGAACGCGGGGAAGGTGGATTAAATGGAACCCCTGGGAATCCAGGTCTGATGGCTTTTAAGAACTGGAAGGAATGCGTTTGGAAAAACATCAATGATGGCAAAGATAACGGGCTGATCAAGGTTAACACATTTTTCTTTACCCGTTCATTATATCAAGGTCTAATCAGGGTTAAAAGAGAAGTTTTTTATTTGTTTTCATAAAGAAGGAAAAATAATAGCCACTGACAATATTAATTTTATAAATAACAACAATAACAATAAATACTATAGAAATATGGCTCTTCACTTGTTAGTAACTAATACACTTTCACTTTCATACTAATTTAAAAAATCAATTACGTGTATAATAAATGAAATGATAATGAAACAATAGCATTAAAAATCAAAGAAAAACTAAAGGACAAAAGATATAGAAGAAGCTTAAGGGCGTGAATAGATCATGACCAGTTCTCATTTCACCTGCCTCTAGGCACAGAAGACTGTTTTAGTCGTACATTTTTGCTAGCATATCTGTTTCTCTTTTTGTACAGGAATGTGTGTTCAGCAAGAACTTCTCTGAAACAGCCCTTCATGTGTACTGGACTGGTTCTCTTCAGGTCTATGCAAATGCTGGCTGTAGACGCTGGTACTTTACTTTCAACGGTGCAGAATGTTCAGCTCCCCTACCCATTGATGGTGTTGTTTACGTGGTCAGCAAATCTCAAAACCCTCATCGCGTCCGTCACATTGAAGGCTACTGTAATAACATTCACAAAGGAAAGGTGCGTGTGGGATTCTGGGTTGGTAAATGCGATGGGTACAGTCATGGAAACTATGACGCCTACACTGGATGGAGATCTGTGTCACGCATATTCGTAGAGGAGGTTCCCAAAGCTCAAGCTTAGACTTCCAGAGAAGACAGACCCTCCTGCATATTAACCAAACAGGGACAGTAAATAATAGCGCTTTTATTTGTGGGATACTACAGTTAATTGCTTTGTAGCCGTGTAAAGTTTGCTCATAATAAACAAGTTGCAGGAGGCAGTCAAAGAAAATGTTTGATTGTTACTACAGCTCAGATTTGAAGCAAATGTATGAAATGTCAAAAAAAACAAAAAAAAAAAAACACGCGGGCTTTACTGAATCCTAGCTCAGCAAATAAGAGGTCCGAAGAAGGTTATATTGCTTGGTAGTTTTTGCAGTTTTTTTTTCTCTGTTCTAACCACGATCAAGCTGTCTCCTACTTAAATCTCATTTTCGTCATTTCAATTTCCGCGCAAAGACTGGTGGGGCATTAAAAGCAAGGATGCAGCTTCTCCCTTTGTTCCTGCGCTTAAGCTTCACCTGTTTGCACTGAGTCATTCCATATGCTTCGTTCCGAACGACCTTTCGAATTGCCGTGGGGTAAGGTCAGGGTTTTGAACTCTCGGCGGCACGCGGACCCCTATGCCAAGACGTGGATCAATTCCCCCCTAACCCCTCGGATTACGCGTTTTGGGAAAGCGTGACAGAGCTTACCGTTAAGTGTAAACGTGTAAACAGAGGCTTGTTCAAAATGGCCGTACATACAATCTCCATTCTTTTTCCTCCCTATTCTTCGGATTTCATACATTTAAGCTTGAATTTTATAAGTTATAAATTGCCCAAAATCTTTCAAACAATCACAATGTAATAGGTTTTTAATGTTGGAAATATTGTGGGAAAAAGCCGAGAAAAGTACAATTCATTTTAAGCAAAACCGAGTGGATTAAAAACGTTATTCTAACGTCACTGTGCCATGTCAGAAAAACCATCAAATTAAATAAACACAGACAGAAAGGCTGTACATATTATTAGCGGCTAATTATAACACGATGGTTTCACAACCTCTTCCCAGAGTCTTCTCGTTTTACCGGGCGACATAATAGTACGGGTTTTCAGTCCTGCCGGTCACCGCCATATTTGAAAACGAGAAGACCCTGGGGCAAAGTGGGTGATCGCCAATTCCTCATCTTCTTAAGTATAATGCACCTTGTTTTCCCCCAAAATTTTGCATAAGTATTGTTTTCAGTTTCTCCTGGGAAAGCTGTAATACCCAGAAGAAATTAAAAACAAAGGTTATGCAATATTTTTGTTTGGGGGGTGGGGCGGGAGGAGGCAAACAAGGTGTATTATGGGAGATGTGTAAATGGCGAATTCTTTTCATCTCAACACAGGAGCCCCAGGTCGAAATTATCGACAGCGTAACGCATTTCAGATTAAGGATTTTGTTTGAGAAATTCAAAATGAGGGAGAATATTCCCCAAAGTCATTTTTATCCGAAAGCGTCATTTGTGTTGGGGAGTTTCAGAGTATCGAGTCATTCTGCCTACTTTTGTCTTCTTTCCAGACGATGTGGAATTTCATGTTTTCCCGTCTACAAGTTGGTACGTTTTTATGTAAATAGTAGCAAAAAGCCTAATACGTTGTTTTCCTTTATAGTGGCCTTTTCAAATATTTTTCATGACAATTTTGTTGCTTTAATTTTCGGTATGGAAAGCTGTGGATATACTTTTTAGAACCGTCTAGTGAAAGTTTTTAAAAGAAGAAACAATACAGATGTATCCAAACGAGTTCGGTTTTTGTGCAACGTGCATGGTGTAAAGAATTTACATAAATAGAAATTTCGTCGTTAGCTCTTTCTATTTAGAAATGTGGAAATCTAGCTTTGAAAACAAAATTTTTAAATGTATGAAGAAATATGTGCGTTTCTCTATCGCCTTTGGTTGTCGTAGAGTCAATTTTTACTGCCATTTCACTGTATCGAAATGCGTGATCCTTTTATATTATGTACAAAAACTTGGTAATCAATTTAATAACAAATTAACTGCGATATATGTCTTACTATACGATATACAGAGAAAATATTTGGGAAGCTTGGTCCCTTGCCGGCCCTGTAGTACACATGACAAGTGATTTACAGGCGAATATTTTTATTCCCAACGTTATAAAAAGCTACAAATTTGCATCTGTTACAGTATATAAACAATAAGTTATCGCTTGTCGTTTAATTTAGCTGCTTAGTAAATGTGGCAATTAACACCAAGATATAAGATAATATTATTAATGCGGGGTAGGAATTTAATACGCCCAGAATTACATTGTAAAACTATTTAGCCAATTGTTATTACTCATTACACAAAGTGTAGAAGTACACAGCCATTAGCTATAAGTCAATTCAATACACATAAAACATCGTCGACATGCTTTGTTTGCGCGTTTCGGTGATTTCAACTAGAAACTTTAAATTCGAATTTTTGTTTTCTATTTCGACCATTCCTGATTGTCTCCAAGCAAAGGAGAAAACGGTTAAAATCTGTTGATAATTCAACGCGAACACTTATAAGAAGCCTGATCGCTTTTAGGTGGCGTTTATACTTGTAAACAAAAATTGCTAGGAAGAATGCTTGCGCGTACCGAAGTTTAAACGAAGACCAATAGTTGTCCTGCAACAAGGCAAAGGAGCGCTACTGTATTCCTGAACGACCGACTTTCTTTCGCGTCAATTCGTGGATTTGTCTGCCGATTGGCGATCCAAGCACACAATGTTACTCCTTGACGTGCGTATTGGAAACAGCCAATCAGATTCTCGAGTAGGGTGGGCCACGTGAGAGAATACAAGAGTGCCTCAGTAAAAATACTGAGGGCTGACTGCAATTTTACACCACAATTGCAAAGGGGTCAGCCTTGCCAAATGTCGCCATTTCTTTTTGCGTAATTTTACTTCCTGTTTAAAAAATAACTCTATGATTTTGAAATGTAACTAACTATGAGAATAATCGGATAATTTATAATAACGATCAAGTACTAAGGGTCAACAAAAAAGCACTCTTAGGAACTTCCTTTTCAGCGCTCTAGTCAACAATAAACTTGTTCAAACTCGAATCAAACAAAGTCAACAAAAGATGGAAAATGAGAAAAAGGAGTTCATTCGTTGCGGTGTGTTCATTTCATGAGTTCTTGGACGAAAAAGAAGACTTTCTACACTTCTACAGGTATGTCTCTTAATCAGTCTCTTTATTGTCTTGCAAAACTTGAGCAGAAATAGAATTAGCCCGAGTTTCAGTCGCCCTCCTCCGTTCGCAAATTCAGCCTAAACTAGCCGAAGCTACTATTACCGATATGAACGCGCAGCCCTCTTATTTGTCAGGTTTCTAACAGCTTTGTTCACGATCTCCTAAGCTTGAAATCGCAGGATACAAAACAATCAGTTGAGGCCATGAAAATAGTCTTTGGTAGCACATTTAGTTCAGATCCATCATCAGTTTAGCGGGAAGAGAAGCCTTCTGTTGTGGATGCTGGCGCTCGCCGTTTTTGCGAACTGTTTTCTAACCAAAGCTCGATCCTCTAGTTTCTGGAGTTTGAAATCCTCTCAATAAAGCAATCATTTGCGTGGATGGAAAATAATTGATTTCCTAATGTTTTAGCAACAGACTAAACCAAATAAGAATGGAATCTATAGTTTTTTTGGCGCTTTTCGCCAATATATTGGAGCCGATAAAAACGAAAACTATTTGATTACATTTTCTCCATTTTGAAATTAGCGAAAGGTTGAAGAAGAGCAAAAATTGCATAACTGAAAATTAGCTTAGAAACTGAAGTAATGACAAACAACCACGGCCGCAGTCGTGGAGGAATTCTTTTCTCTAGGCGATTTACAGCCCGTATGAGACACAAAAAGTCAAGTGCAGTAGGTATAAAAAATTATTTCTGAAGGGTTTACTTTGTTAAATTCAGAAAAGACTTTGCAAATAATAAACAATTACTTTACAGTAAATAAATCTTAGTAGCCCCAGTGACGTTAACTTTTTAGTAAAATTCGCTGCAATAGCTAGCTTTCATCACTAGCGTGAAATTCGTCCAAAATTAACATATTTGGTTTAAAACAGTAAGTAAGGAGCCCCGTTGTTGTTCAAAAACAGACTATGTCCGTTTGTCCGTATCAAGTTAGAGGTCTTGTTATTTGCGACATTTTTACTTTTTTGAACTTCTTTACCTATCCTGTTTTCAATTTTGTTTGCAGCAAATCACGAGAAAATGGCCACTTCCCAATTTAAAGTGTCGCTAATTCTGTTAGTGTCTCTTGTATTTACGACATTATTCTTTGCTTGTGCTACAAGTGGTAACAAAACTAAACAGTCATCGTGCAACATGGTAGGTGACTCGCTTAGTTAAAAACGATTTAAACGCCTTCACTAAAATTCACAAATAATCAGTTCGAAAAAGCTACAAAATTTTACCCCATCCAGTCACATTCGTAACAGCTAACAGAAATTTTGCAGAACTAAATCACGTATATAGTAGTATGAAAAAAAGGTCCCGATACATAACTGCGAGATTTTTTTAGTTTTATATACACTACCAAACTAATGCACCGGCGGACTTTGAATTCTATTTTTTTGCTTTTGCTTTTCTTTTTTTGTGTGTGTTATACTGGCATACATCCCCACATGTAGTATAGGTTTTGTGTAACAGGGGCTCTCCCAAAAAAGCCCGCGGTAAGGTGTGTGTTTTTTTATTCCGAACTCCTGCTCCCATTCACAATCTGTGTGAACCTAATGCATAATTTTTCCTTCCAATTTACCAGGCCCTTCGCGTCTATTGTGCTGCAATTCCCGAAATGAATGGCAAACCTGGTTCCCCTGGGATACCAGGCCGCGACGGACGAGATGACCGTGATGGAGCCAAAGGTGACCAAGGTATCCCAGGGAAAACTGGACCCCAGGGGCCTCCGGGACCTAGCGGAAACCTGGGGGCTAATGGAAAGGATTGCGTCAAAGGAGAAAGAGGCACGCAAATGCAGAATTTCATGTTTTCCCGTCTACATGTTGGTACGTTTTTATGTAAATAGTAGCAAAAAGCCTAATACGTCGATATCCTTTACAGTGGCCTTTTTAAATATTTTTTATGACAATTTTGTTGTTTTTATTTTCGGTATGGAAAGCTGTGGATATACTTTTAAGAACCGTCTAGTGAGAGTTTTTAAAAGAAGAAACAATACAGATGTATACAAACGAGTTCGGTTTTTGTATAACCTGATATGTAAAGAATTTACATAAATACAAATTTCGTCGTTAGCTCTTTCTATTTAGAAATGTGGAAATTCCGCTTTGAAAACAAAATTTCATTATTAAGAAGAGCCGGAATTAAATATATGAAGAAACATGTGTGTTTCTCTATTGCCTTTGGTTGCCGTAGAGGCAATTTTTACTGCCATTGCACTGTATCGAAATGTGTGATTCTTATATATTATGTACAAAAACTTCGCAATAAAATTAACAAATTAACTGCGATATATGTCTTAGTAAACCGATATACAGAGAAAATATTTGGGAAGCTTGGCCCCTTGCCGGCCCTGTACATATAATATGGTAAGTGATTTGCAGGCGAATTTTATTTATTTTTTTAACGTCATAAAAAGCTAAAAAAATTTGCATCTGTTACAGAAAAACAATAAGTTATCGTTTGTCGTTTAATTTAACTGCACAGTCAAATGTGGTAATTATTGAGATTTGATTTTACAACACCAAGATATTGGGATAAATGGAATTTAATACTGTTTAATACGCCCAGAGTTACTTTGTAAAACTATTTAGCAGATTATTATTACTCATTACACAGTCAAGTAGAAGTACATAGCTTTTAGGTATAAATCAATTCCAGTACATAAAAACATCGTCCTGGTTGATTGCAGTATACAGAAAATCTTCAGTGAGACAGATAATTTGATTCGTCATGTTATGAACGTGAGGTAACGAAAATAAATTATCCAAAAAGGAGTAATTTTTGTATTGCCGTATAGGAAAAGCTAGGAGTATTTAACTCTCGCTGTTGTTAATGCAACACGTTACTTGTATGTTTCATATGCTGTTCATCATATTGCAGGAAATTATCGAAACTCCCATCAAAATGGCTACTTCGCAGTTTAAGGCGTCGCTAATTCTGGTAGCGTTTTTTGGGATATTATCCTTGGCTTGTGCTACAAGTGGCAGCAAAACCAAACAGTCCTCGTGCAACATGGTAGGTGACTTGGTTATACGTCTCAATCTAATAAGTCCGACAACGTATGTAAATTTCTGAAAAAATGCTGAAATGTCATTTCTTTTAAGATGTTCATGAAAAAATGGCGTATTGAACAAACAATCTTGGTTCAAATTTTCACTGTTAACAGTGCTTCCTGTTTTAGTACGTAGCAGTGTTTTAGCGTTGAAATAAGATTCAAAATGTAATGGCTCTAATCTAAAAGGAAAGAAGTTGTAGAGCTGCTCAATTTGACTAATGATGTCAACCTGACGAGGCCTGTCAATTGACAAATATGAACTTAATCTATTCTACTTTTAATTTACCAGGCCTCTCCCGTCTACTATGCTGGGATTCCCGGCATGCATGGCAAACCCGGTTCGCCTGGGATACCAGGCCGCGACGGACGAGATGGCCGTGAAGGAGCCAAAGGTGACAAAGGTATCCCAGGCAAGACTGGACCCCAGGGGCCTCCGGGACCTAGCGGAAAACCGGGTGCCAATGGAAATGACGGCGCTAAAGGAGAACGAGGGGCCCAGGGACCCCCAGGACAAAAGGGGGAACGCGGGGAGAGTGGATTAAGAGGAACCCCTGGGAACCCAGGTCGGATGGTTTTTAAGAACTGGAAGGAATGCGTTTGGAAAAACATCGATGATGGCAAAGACCACGGTCTGATCAAGGTAAACACATTTTCTTTACCCGTTCATTACATCAAGGTCTAATCAGGGTTAAAGAGAAGTTTTTTATTTGTTTTCATAAAGAAGGAAAAAATAATAACCATTGCCTAATAACAATATAAATTATAACACTAATAATAATACTATAGTAAGTGTTTATTGACGATATATCCATCACTAGAAATATGGCTCATCACTTGTTAGTCACTAACTCACTATCACTTTTATACTTATTTAAAAAATCAATTGGGTGTAGTTTATCATTACTCTAAAACAATGAAAAATGAAATGATAGTGAGACAATATCATTAAAAATCAAAGAAAAACTAAGGGACAAAAGATATAGAAGAAGCTTAAGAGCGTGAGCAGATCATGACCAGTTCTCATTTCCCTTGCCTCTAAACACACAAGACTGTTTAGTGGTACATTTTTACCAGCATATCCGTTTCCCTTTTTGCACAGGAATGTGTGTTCAGCAAAAAATTCTCCGACACAGCTCTTCATGTATACTGGACGGGTACTCTAAGAGTCTATGCAAGCAGTGGCTGTAAACGCTGGTACTTTACTTTCAACGGTGCAGAATGTTCAGCTCCCCTACCCATTGATGGTGTTGTGTACGTACGCAGCAAAACTGTAAACCCTCATCGCGTCCGCCACATTGAAGGCTACTGTAATAACATCCACAAAGGAAAGGTGCGCGTGGGATTCTGGGTTGGTAAATGCGATGGGTACAATGGAAACTATGACGCCCACACTGGATGGAAAGCTGTGTCCCGCATCTTCGTAGAGGAGGTTACCAAAGCTCAAGCTTAGAACTTCAAGCGGGGCAGCCACTCCTGCATATTGACCAAACAGGGACGGTAAATAATAGCGCTTCTATTTGTGGGATACTACAGTTAATTGCTTTGTAGCTGTATAAAGTCTGCTCGTAATAAAAAAAGTTGCAGGAGGCAGTCAAAGAAAATGTTTGATGGTTATTACAGCTCAGATGTAAAGGAAATGCATAAAATGTAAAAAATAAATAAATAAACGCGGGCTTTACTGAATCCCATTTTCCGCTGAGAGAAGCTAAGCTAAGAAAGGTCCGAAGAAAGTTATATTGTTTGGTAGTTTTTGCAGTTTTTTCTCTGGGCTAAACATGAACAAACCGTCTCCTACTTAAATCTCATTTTCGTCATTTAAATTTCCGCGCAAAGACTGGTGGGGCATTAAAAGCAAGGATGCAGCTTCTCCCTATGTTCCTGCCCTCAAGCTTCACCTGTTTACACTGAGTCATTCCATATGCTTCGTTCCGAACGACTTTTCGAATTGCCGTGGGGGAAGGTAAGGGTTTTGAACTCTCGGCGGCACCCAGACCCCCTATGCCAAGACGTGGGTCAATTCTACCTAACCCCTCGGATTACACGCTTTTGGGGAAGCGTAACAGAGCTTACCGTAAAGTGTAAACGTGTAAACAGAGGCTTGTTCAAAATGGCCGTACAAACAATCCCCATTCTTTTTCCTTCCTATTCTTCGGATTTCATACATTTAAGCTTGGATTTTATAAGTTATAAATTGTCCAAAATCTTTCAGACACTCACAATGTAATAGTTTTTTCAATGTTGGAAATATTGTGGGAAAAGTGAGAAAAGCACAATTCATTTTAAGCAAAACCGAATGGATTAAAAACATTATTCTAACGTCACTGTGCCATGTCAGAAAAACCATCAAATTAAATAAACACAAACAGAAAGGCTGTACATATTATTAGCGGCTAATTATCACACGATGGTTTGACAAACTCTTCCCAGAATCTTCTCGTTTTACTGGGCGACACAATAGTACGGATGTTTAGTCCTACCGGTCACCGCCATATTTGAAAACGTGGGCAAAGTGGGTGATCGCCAACTCCACATCTTTTCAAGTATAATGCACCTTGTTTGTCCCCCAAATTTTGCATAAGCGTTGTTTTCAGTTTCTCCTGGGAAAGATGTAATACCCAGAAGACATTAAAAACAAAGGTTATGCAATATTTTTGTTTGGGGGTGGGGGGGGGGGGGGGGGGGGGGGGGGGGGGGTGGGGGGGGGGGGGGGAAAAGAGGTTTTTTTTGGGAGAAAAGGAAAGAGAGAATTCTTTTATTCGCAACACAGTGCTGCATAACTGAAGTAGACCACAGGGATACCCAATTCAGGATAATAGATTTTTTTGAAATGGGGGGGGGGGGGGGGGGGGGGGGGGGGGATGGGGTGGATGGAGTCAAACATGTTGTATTATGGGAGAAATGCAAATAGCGAATTCTTTTCATCTCAACACAGGACAGCCAAGTCGAAATTATCGACAGGGTAACGCATTTCAGATCAAGAGTTTTGTTTGAGAATTCAAAATGAAGGAGAATATTTCTCAACGTCATATTTATGCGAAAGCGTCATTTGTGTTGGGGAGTTTCACAGCGATTTTATCGTGTCATTCTGCCTGCTTTTGTCCTCTTTCCAGACGATGCAGAATTTCATGTTTTCCCGTCTACAAGTTGGTACGTTTTTATGTAAATAGTAACAAAAAGCCTAATACGTCGATGTCCTTTATAGTGGCCTTTTCAAATATTTTTCATGACAATTTTAATTTGTTGTTTTTATTTTCGGTATGGTAAGCTGTGGATATACTTTTTAGAACCGTCTAGTGAAAGTTTTTAAAAGAAGAAACAATACAGATGTATACAAACGAGTTCGGTTTTTGTATAACCTGATATGTAAAGAATTTACATAAATACAAATTTCGTCCTTAACTCTTTCTATTTAGGAATGTGGAAATTTCGCTTTGAAAACAAAATTTCATTATTAAGAAGAGGCGGAATTATATATATGAACAAATATGTGTTTCTCTATCGCCTTTGGTTGCCGTAGAGTCATTTTTTACTGCCATTGCACTATATCGAAGTGTGTGATCCTTTTATATTATGTACAAAAACTCGGTAATCAATTTAACAAATTAACTGCGATATATGTCTTACTAAACCGATATACAGAGAAAATATTTAGGAAGCTTGGCCCCTTGCCGGCCCTGTACTACACATGGCAAGTGATTTACAGGCGAATTTTTTTATTTCTTAACGTCATAAAAAGCTAAACAAATTTGCATCTGTTACAGAAAAACAATAAGTTATCGCTTGTCATTTAATTTAGCTGCACAGTCAAATGTGGTAATTATTGAGATTTGATTTTACAACACCGAGATATTGGGATAAATGGAATTTAATACGCCCAGAGTTACAATGTAAAACTATTTAGCAGATTATTATTACTCATTACACAGTCAAGTAGAAGTGAACAGCTTTTAGCTATAAATCAATTCCAATACATATAAAACATCGTCCTGGTTGATTGCGCATCTCGGTGATTTCAACTAGAAATTCGGTTTTGTGTTTTCTATATATTTCGATCATGCATTCCTGACTGTCTCCAAGCAAAGAAGAAAACGCGTCACAGAGGGTCTTAGAGTGGTTTTACTTGAACCGTCAAACAGATACTAACAAATGGTGCAAAATAGCGAAAGGTAAACAAAAGAAGACAATTAGAATTAGTGCATAATAGTGCGCAGTATTCTACAACCGATTTCACGGTTCAAGTAAAATCACTCTATGGTTAAAATCTGTTAATGCAACGCGAACACTTGTGATAAAGCTGATCAATTTTATGCGGCGTTTATACTTGTAAACAATTATTGCTAGAAAAAATGTTTGCGCGTACCGAAGTTTAAACGAAGGCCAGTTGTCCTGCAACAAGGAGCGCAACTGTATTCCTGAACCACCGATCACTATTTTCCACGCTATTGCTTCCCTTGACGTGCCTATTGGAAACAGCCAATCAGATTCTCGAGCAGGGTGGGCCATGCGAGAGAATACAAGAGTGCCCTCAGTAGAAATACTGAGGGCTGACTGCATGTTACACCACAATTAGCAAAGGGGTCAGCCTTGCCCTAATTTCTTTTTGCCATTTCTTTTTGCGATTTCTTACTTTCTGTTTAAGAAATAACTATGATTTTGAAATGTAACTAACTATGAGAATAATCGGATAATTTATAATAACGATCAAGTACTAAGGGTCAAGAACAAAGCACTTGAAGGAACTTCCTTTTCAGCGCCCCTAGTCAACAATAAACTTGTTCAAACTCGAATTAAACAATGTCAACAAAAGATGGAAAATGATGAAAAGGAGTTCATTCACTGCGGTTTGTTCATTCAAGGAGTTCTTGGACGAAAAAGAAGAATTTCTACTCCTTTACAGGTATGTCTTACAGTCTCTTTCTTTAGTGTTTTGTCGTGCAAAACCAAAGCAGAAGTAGAAGTGGCCTGAAGTTTAGTCGCCCCCTCCACTCAGTTTCACTAATTCAGCCTAAATTTTAAATAGAAACTGCATGCTATTCCCGATATGAGCGCGCAGCCCCCTCATTTGTCAGTTTTCTAACAACTCCGTTCACGAGTCTCCTAAATTTGAAATCGCAGAATACAAAACAGTCAGTTACGGCTCTGAAAATAGCAGTTTTGGCTGCACATTAGTTCAAACACATTTCTTTAGAAGAAACTGTCAGAAGCCGACTGTTGCGGATGCGGGCACTCGCCATTTCGCAAACTGTTTTCTAATGGCTAAATTCGCCAGTCTCTGGAGTTTGAAAGCCCCGGAACAAAAAGTCATTTGCGTTGTGGAAAATAATTAATTTCCCATTGTTCTGGGAGCAGGAAATGGAACTGGAACTCTGTCGTTATGCGGGGCGTTTATCGTGTATGAATATACGCAGTGTGGTGATTACTGAATTATGATATGTGTAACCATTTTTGTAAACGGAGGAGAGAGATTCTTTGAAACAGACATAATATATTCGATTACATCTTTTTATTCTTCAAATTACGAAGATCGAACGGATCAAAATGGCACGAACTAATTTTTAGCAGAAAAGCAATGCCAAATAACAACGGTTACAATCTTGGAATCAGTCTTCCATAAACGAATTGTTGCGCTTACAGAATACATGGTCACGATCGTTTCTGAAGTCGTTATTTTGTTGGATTAATAAAAGACTTTAGAGAAAAAAAATCAGAAATCTTTATAGAAGATAAACTTCTCAGTAAAATTCTGTGCAATAGCATTCATCACTTGCTTTAAATTCATCCAAAGAAAACACATTTGGTATAAGTATTTATTAACGACAGTCCGCCCGTTCTTCAAAAGCAGGGCGAGAATCAGTTGCGTTTTTATTATTGGCATAACTTAAATGCGCGGGCCGTCAGATATCTTTCATTTACTCAAGCAAGAGGCCTTTTTCTCCCCTTGTCGTATTTTACATGTCAACTTTTTTGAGTTTCGTATTATAATGTTTTCAATCTTGTTCGCAGGAAAGCACGAAAAAATGGCAACTTACCCGTTTAAGATGTCGCTTTGTCTGATAGCGTTGTTTGCGATATTATTCTTGGCTTGTGCTACAAGTGGCAATAAAAACAATCAGCCATCAAACAACATGGTAGGTGACACAGAAACTGCCTCTGATAAGTCAGACAAAATATATGTAAATTTTTGATGATGTACATGAAAACTTGGCGCATTGAATAAACAATCTTAATTTCAAAAGTACTTCCTGTATACACAGCAAATAAACTTGAAGCCAAAAAGTATACATTTCATTACAGTGTTTAATGGTTGAGGAAAAATTATAATGTGTCGATCTTATCTACAAGGAAAAGGAATTTTAACAATTGGTTAATTTAAATAATGTTCTCTGACAATTATGTACTTTATTTTACTTGCAAATTACCAGGCCCAATCAGTCTACTATGCTGGTATTCCCGGCATGCATGGCAAACCTGGTTCCCCTGGGATACCAGGCCGCGACGGACGAGATGGCCGTGAAGGAGCCAAAGGTGACCAAGGTATCCCAGGCAAGACTGGACCCCAGGGGCCTCCAGGACCAAGCGGAAACCCTGGTGTTAATGGAAAGGATGGCGCTAAAGGGGAACGCGGAGCCCAAGGACCCCCAGGACAAAAGGGGGAACGCGGGGAGAGTGGATTAAGTGGAACCCCTGGGAATCCAGGTCTGATGGCTTTTAAGAACTGGAAGGAATGCGTTTGGAGTAACATTAATGATGGCAAAGATAACGGGCTGATCAAGGTTTTAAAATTTTTCTGTTTTTTCTTTCCATGTGAAGAAAATTTGCCTCATATTTTAACGACTTTGACTTTATATTTTTGTCTGACACATTGTAAAAGATTCGAGAATCAGCTGATAATGAGCAGAACCAATTTTCCTTTGAAGTGATTCTAGTGTAAAGTTTCATTCAGATAGTGGTATTTCTTTTTATGCACAGGATTGTGTGTTCATGAAAAACTTCTCTGACACATCTCTTCATGTATACTGGACGGGTACACTTAGAGTCCAAGGGTGCTCAGGCTGCTGCAAACGCTGGTACTTTACTTTTAACGGTGCGGAATGTTCAGCTCCTCTACCCATTGATGGTGTTGTGTACGTCCGCAGCAAATCTGTAGATCCTCATCGTGTCCGCCATATTGAGGGCTACTGTAACAACATCCACAAGGGAAAGGTGCGCGTGGGATTCTGGGTTGGTAAATGCAATGGGTACAGTGGAAACGTTGACGCCTACACAGGATGGAATTCTGTGTCGCGAATCTTCATTGAGGAGGTTCCCAAAGCACAAGCTTAGACATCCAAGCCGGACAGCCAATCCTGCATATTAACCAAACAAGGACAATAAAGAACAGTGCTGTTATTTTTCAAGAGATATTACACTTAATTTTCTTGTAGCCATGGAAAGCATACTGATGTTAAATAAAGGGCAGGAGGCTTTGAAAAGGAAATGTTTGCCAGTTTGCTATCACACCTTCTTCGGCATATATATATCCTGAGTATTAGGCCTTCACTATTGTCTGGGGATGGGAGATTTGAAATACACGGTGGAGAAACGCCTATAGATACTCTGGCTATTATAGGAACTAAATGCTTTGAAAATAAAAAGAACGCCAGTCTGCTAAGCGAGAAACGGGTTCAAAAGTGACTAAGACGGGGAGGGGGGTGAGGGGTGTCGATCGAGTTTCAAGGGTATTAAAACGGCCCTTTCACAATTTACGAGAAAAACAGACAAAATGGAGCGCTGGCAAGAAACATGGTTCGCGGTGAGTTAAACATTTATTTCTCCTTTCATGAAAAATTATTCTGCAAAATCACGCTTCACGGTCTCTACGGAAAAGTCCCCTTTGCCTTGAGAAGCTAAGAACTGAAAAAGGTTTCAATTAATCCACATACAGTCGGTATCAAATGATAGGGCTGTTATGATCCCCTGTAGGTACTCGTCAATACGGGCCGACAATGGTTCATGCAGATATTCCATCAATAGCTAGCCACACCCTTGCACCTGTCAAGACATTGGTCACAAAATAGATGCAGCTTTATGACCTTTATTGCAGGTTATGATGGCGCAGTTTCAATTTTCCGTTCGCGTTGCTGGAATAAAGTGACGTGGTTTTCATACGTGTACGCAGAAAATTATCAATAAACAAAAAGCTTAAACAAATGCGAAGCCATTAACTTTTATCTTCATTATTATGTATCCATACTTTTCGGCGTATTTATTCGTCTGTCCTCTATCTTATCATAGCCCGCAAAACATGTTACCCGGTCACATTATGTATAGCCTACACCCAAAGCTAAATTTATGTGTATTAATTTTGGCAAATAACGTAAATTTGCGTCTCATCAAAAAATATACTGATTTTATAAAGCATCATATATTTTTGGGTTAAAACCCTAAGCTTTCCCCCCCAAAAAATAGTGTATCGTGGATCGACTTTTAGCCTGCGAATACAGCCGTCCATCATCGAGTCCCAAGAAACGTCTCTTTTCCCTTGCTTTTCTATTTTCCTGTCTTCTGCTTTTCTTTTTTGCTCTCCGCTCCCCATTTCACTTTGCTCTTCTCTAGAGTGAGATAGCCGCAAAATTTGCATTGATTATATTATTTAACAATTAATGAATGAGGCTGAGTATCCTATGAAGAATTATGGAGATCGAGGAGGGTGTTATCCGCCGATGCCGTAGGCCGAAGCGGATAACACCCTCCGAGATCTCCATAATTCTTCATATGATACGAGAGCCGAATTCAATAGGTATCAAAAAGGGCATAATAATAATAATGATAATAATAATGATAATGGTTTAATGTCAGCGTATCTAAGAAAGTGGCTGTTCATCTGAACATGCTACAGACTAAAAAATTACGAGGATCACACCAGATTAAAAAAAATCATAGCTATATAGAATTTACAATTATGTACACAATAAAACTGTAACCAGAGTATAATACCATCAACTGACGTGATACAACTCACTTTGACCCTGAAGATGACTACCGCACAGGTTGCCAAAACGTCAGTCACTGTCAACAACAACAGTCCTATTCAGGACTACGTTCACCCGGACGATCAAACTCGACCTAGTTTTGATATGTACACAATGGTAAGGTATTTACAAGTAGTTTATGAAGAAGATATACGGAATTAAACTATAAAGCTAATAAAAAGAATTTACCCCCAAAAAAGTTGGATTAAAAAAAATACTGAGCATAAGGCAAGCAAAAGGTAAATAAATTGACACAGCGCACTTAGTCAAAAGAGTGCAATGCTTCATAACAGGGTAAGAGTTCAACCGCTGAATATTTGAAAATTGACGCATTCGTGCTTATTCTCCATAACCTGCGTGGCAGGCGATTTAGAAATGAGGGGCGTGAAATAAAAGATGCGCGCATGAGTAAAGAGGACATGTATAACGAGCGATGTAGCGCGGAGGAATTCCTGCGATTTTCAACCTTCTACGCGTTTGACCTACCCAGGTCGTAGACGAGATTACTTTCTACGTCGCACAGATCTGGCCTGTACTGACGTTGTGATAATCATTCTTTTAGTTGAAGATCGTTGCGAAAATTTCACAAATTTTTAAATCTTGAAATTTTAAACAGGCGGATAAGGGATCTACTTTGCTTTGAGCTACTCAGAATGTTTAAATACTACCGCACTACGACAGTAGCAGACAGAAAAAAAAAAGGAACTGAGACTCGTTCTCAGTTTTTAATTTCTTTATCATTGAGCTGTCTGGGGGTGTTAATTTCATTGAGGGAAATTAACATTTACCGTTATGTCTTCGCGTTATGTACAAAATCATTAAGATCGATTATGTGAAGCGAAGGTACGGTTGCCTGAACGTTGATAGGTGTTTTGCAAAAATCTAATAAGTGGATCCACGTTACCCGAATGTTGCAATGACACCTTTGATGACGTTACATTTTCTAAATGAAGCGATTATGATCTGCCATCTTTTTCAAACCAATACGCTCTTCTATTTTTATTCAAAATAGGAAAAAAAGTAGTATTGGATCAGTCTTATACTTGCCTTGGACACAAGCAAAGTTTGACATAAATAGGATGTTCCGTTGTCCACTTTATCTGGTGGTACATAAATGACGACTATTGACGCCACGCCTTTTTACTGTTGTTTCAAAGGATGAAGTCATGGTGTTTAAGGTCTCCTGTAGGTCACATTGAGAAGCAATTCGCAAATGTTGAAAGTAAAATTAAGAGGAATCGTTTCATAAAATGCACTCACCTCCGGGGGTGTTGTGCTTGCTATTTTTGTTGACATTGTTGCCTTTTCCATTCTCAACATCCCAATTCCAGAGTGATTTTGAAAAACGGAAGAGTAGCTCGCAGGTTTCGTCGTATGCGTCAAGGCCAAGTCGTTACCAAATACCACAGAATGGCTACAACTACTATTTGCAAAAACAATATTCAAGATCAGAAGTAGACAATGCTGTTGAGAGTAGACGTAATGGTCCTCAGATTTCAAACGCTCAAGATAAGACCCGTTATAATATGCCATTCTATGACTCCATTTACAAAAGGAAGCAGGCGTTGTCCTCGCCGAGACCTTATAGTGGCATTGGACATAAATTTCCCTTAATTCCTGACGTCTCCGAAAGAAACCAATATAAAAAGCCATTCTATGACTCCAAGGGGATCGTAAAACAAGCATCCTGGCCTCCAGCTGTCCAAAACCATGTTGAAAGAGCTCGTAATTTTCTTTGGAAAGCAAACCATTACCAAAGACCATTCTTCAATTCAAATTTTAAAATGTTACCATCAGTGAGAAGTAGTAATGCTCCTCGGTTTCCTTACGCTTCAAAATCGCATCAGAGATCTTCAATCTTGACATATCGTCCCCTTAAAGGTAAATATCAGTGGAATAAGTACCTCCGCGGAAATAGTCAACCAAGGCGTTCGTTTGTTTCCAACGCTGATGTTCAGCAAAAACTATCCACTCAAAATGGTATCGACAGGAGAAAGGTTCCTTGGGTGGAACAAAATCCAGCGATGGCCCACTACAGAGCGTTATCATATATTCCAAACCATACGGCGTATAGATCCTCTTTTTCAAACTGGAAGGCGACATTACACTCTGATGTATTGAATAGCCCGTATGGGAAAGGTCTTGAACGTAAAACAGTGTCCTCTGAACAACATGGCGGAATCCCATATATTTGGGAAAGAAAGAAGAGTTACATTTTTCCTTTACCAAGACCAGATTCAACAGATCCTTCATTAACAAGCAATAATCACTTGGAACCCAAGTCGAAAATTCAAAACTATGGTGATTTATACACCAATGGTGATGTCGCTCTCCAATCTGTTTTTCCACAATTAAGCCAGGGTGAAGACGGTTTGATATCCGAAAAATTGTCCGACCAACAGGCTACATCTCGAACTGGAGATGTAGCATACTCGATGGTGAAAGGACTTACCAGGCTAGCACCAAGAAAGTCTTACGTAACAGCGAGTTTGAACGAAAGGTTAGGCCAACTGAACGATCCCATGCTTATTAAACTGAAGAATATTCTTCAGTCCTTAAGAAAGCGAAGTACCAAAAATATTGATGGTAAACAAGTTGTTTATTCTATGTCAAATACTGGCGCATTTCAGCGAGGGCGAAGGCATGCAATAATTGGTACGTACGACCTCTACAAGGATAACCTCAATTCCAAAGAAGTTTCTGAAAAGAAGTCTGCAATAGACAAAGAAAAAGGAGGACCAAACTGGGGTTTTCTTAACGATTTTTCCCCTAACATTAGACTCGCATCTATGATTTTGCTCAAACAAAAGCGAAACGGTTTCCGCAGAGGGGACTTACACGTGCACTCAAGATCCTTGGGAAAATCAAGTGGAAAAGAAAACCCTCTTGCAGAAAGGGGTGAACAGAAAACCATTGTCCGCGCAACTCAAAATCAGCCGAAACAAGGCATGTTCTTCACGAATCAAAGTAGAACTTCGTTGGTTCCCACTATTAAATCTTTCAATAGCACAATGCCTACAAGAGCAACTCAAAAGGGTAGCCAAAAGATGCATAAAAGAAAAAATAGGAAAATTGCCAGACATAATATCCAAGACCGTATCAGTGGGGCATACATTTATCCAGCGAAAAAGTATGGACATGGAACGCTTTGGTCGCCTTATGAGATAGGACCTGACCAAAGACAAATGATGCAGTTCTTGGATTCGAAAGAACAGTTTCAAGCACAGCAGATGGACATGGAAAATCGCTTACGAGCAATGAGATCACGAGGTTTATTAAATTCCCTAGCCTTTGTAAATCCACACTTCGTTTTTCGCCCTCCCTTGCGGTATCCCATGATGCCTTTTCAACAGCAGCAGTATGATTATATGGAAAGAAATGAATTTCCGGCAAGACGATTTCCTTTCCGAAACAATTTACAATTTATGCCAACCGCAAATTATAATTTCTTTCCTATTCGGAACTTGGGTTTTGTTTCTGGAATGAGGGAGCCAGATATCGAAACGAATGTCGAAAATGAGTTACAAGAAAAAAGCGAATATCCAGCGGAAAGCGATCAAGGCTCAGTCGTCGAAAACAATTTAAATTTTCCATCGTTTCCTCCTCCGCAAGCAGGCGTTAAAGAACTATCTAAAAACGATCAAAGTTCATTAGATGGCCGATATGCCCAGGTAATACAAGTAGAAGCTAATAAATTCTACAAGGACATCCCCAATGGAAACACCAGTCCTTATGACGAGCGAATTCAAGGAAGTTCTACTTATATCAACCCACAACTGACGAGAATGCAAGCGGTTAATCAGCCTCTAATAATGTCTCACAAGTGGTTTCCTATAGGGCAAAACAAAATATCTTTAATGGCTGATCCTCGCAAAGTTTCTTCTCAGTGGCCCCCTCGTCTGCCCGGATTGGACCGCGCTTTGACGTTAAATATTCTTCAAGGGAGGGGCTACTTCCCTTCAATCTACAACCCAGTTCTGAGAGGTGTTTATAAGGACACTGAAGCTCGTGTCCAGCCTGTCTATGACGACGGGGAAAGTTATAGTGGTTTTTCCAAATATGGAAGTGGTATCGAACGTGAATCCAAGGGATCTAGCCGCCGTAATCAAATTACCCTGCCCACTCATAAAATGGAAGTAATAAAGGAACCAGGGAAAAAGTTAGCAAATAAAACAAAAGGAGAAGGAATCCAAGTCACAAAGGAATCTTCCAGTGTTTTAAAGTTCAAAGAACACTTAGCTCGTAGAAATAGATTACATCACCCCTTGATCGATAGTAAAAGAGGAGAAAATTCATCAGAAAAATTACACCATGCAACTGAGCAAATCGTTAACCCTAAGATAAACTCGAACAAAATGCAACAGCCTTCTCTTGCTAATAGACCAAAAAATAAAGGACGCGTCACCAGAAATTATGTAAATACGGTAAATTATGTCCTGAATCATCGCATGTTACCAAATATCCGCTCCTTTGCACCACTATACACTCCAATTGGTCTTGGCTCTGATAGGGGTGTTTCATGGGAACAGCTGATGGCAACGAAAACGCCATTTTTAGTAAAAGGAAGGTTATCTGGTTTAGGCAACTCTATTAGAAGGTGGCCCTTAGGTTCAGAGAGACAATTCAGTCAAGTCAACGTCCCACAGCCAATGACGTATTTGTCTCACCAGCAAGTCGCTCAGATTCCAGAGACCTCGTTTATTAGAGACGACGCACAAGTGCAACGGCCTTATGCAGAAAGCAGGACTGCTTTTCAGTCAAATGGAAATGAAGAGTCTAATGAGCCACACCAAACTCCTGAATACTATGCAAATGAGGAAAAAGAAACTGAACACAACGAACCGGAAATTATTACCCTCCCTTCGAATTACGCAGGGGGGGAGAACGGCGTCACCCAAAACCTAGGAAATCCATTTGATGGAGGTCCAGCTTATCCTGAGCAAAGTATAACAGAATTAAAACCAATTGCTGAGAGTGCACCAGAAAATGGAGTTGCGGAGAGTAGTCTGAGTAGCAGACGAGACTTAACGGATAGCGGAGAAACCTTTGCAGAGAAAGATGACATGCAGGGTGATACTCAAGATACGAACAGTGGAACTGACGCAAGTTTCACACCCGGCTTACTAGATGGGTTAGACAATACACAGGCCAGTCTTCTTCAACGGCAAATCGAGGGAAGAAACCCTGACCGTGAAGGCCCCCTTAGTTTCTCCGACAGATTTCATTTCATGCCACGACCGCAAGCAATTATCCATCAACGAGCCCATTATCGCAGCAAAGGCATTGGTAATAATTTAGGGATTCGGGATGGGCATCGGATAAGATTACCAAATTTATCATTAGATTCCATAGAGAAAATGATTGATTCAGCGTCCATGGGAAACGGAAAAGCCGCTCAAGATATAAATGGACTTCATGGATACGGTTCAAAATCTAAGGGAAGTGTTGACCAAGCAGGTTTTGATGATAACCAAGACTGGAAATCGGCTCTAATGAATCAGTCACCAACCGAATTTAACTCAAAACTCGAAAATGCTATGTTACAATGGAACAGTGCAACCAAACCACATCACAAAACTGCCAGTTCAAGTGAATCATCTCTCGACAGCTCCTCTGACACTGTATCGGTTCCTTCGACAAGTGCGACTGATAGTCAGGACATAGTTCCTGGGATTACGTTTGATACCCAAGGACAGCGTCCAGGGCCACTATTTATGTCTAAGGCACCACCAGGTCTCGAGAGTGACAGTAGTTTTGAAACAGTTCTTATGGTTCCACCACAAGGAAAGACATTGAAGGAACAAAGTGGAACGAAGAAGGCAACAATACATCGCAAGGAGGTCCAGCACGAAAATACTACAAAATCAAGGGATTAGTGGAAGTAACAATCATTTTATGGTGAATGCTTAAAAGAAACTGTGATAATTTGCGTTGAACGAGGGCAAAATGCACCTGAGAACTGCTTTTAGAGGATCATAACAATACTAATAATGGGGAATTGAGAGGAATCAAAGTACAAACGAACCTCTGCCTTGCATCTTGGCACGATAGAAAGTTAAAAATATGAAGATATAGGAAATTAAAGAGGTTGTTTTAATCATGCTATGAAAAAAATAATCAGATTTTTAGCCGAGAGAGGACAAGGATACATAGAGAAAAATGGAATGATACGAGAATAAAAATTCTAGAAAATGGGAAAAGAGGATTCTGCTTTTTGTGTCTTAAGCGATGGCTGCGAGAGGAGATAATTAAAACAGCACACCGTTTGACTTTTCTAAAAAGGAAAAATGCAAGGAGAGAAATAATAATTGTAAAGACAAGGTCAACTCTACCCTGCGAACAGCAGACGCATTTCCGGTCGTCGCTTCTCTCCCTCCGAAAAATATTTTCGGAGGAAGAGGAGCGACGAACTGAAATGCGTCTGCTGTTCGCAGGCTAGGTCAACTCGCGTTTTTCCGAAAATTAAGGACTATAGGTTTTCTATAAGGCTCTTTAGGGGATGGGTTGTAACTTTATGTGAGACACCAAATTTTTGTTCACTACCCTCTAAGAAACTATAAAAGCTGATAATGAAAGTGGAAAACAAATTTAATTACAAAAGGGTTTCTTTGTGTACTGTTTCTGGAAAACGAATCATGATTTACATTGATTAACGTTAATATAAGGATACAAAAGTTGTACCAAAGAGATGATATCAGTACGATACCTTAATTAATAGAGGGCATAAGCAATCCTCTGGAAAAACTAGCTAGAACATCTTTGCAACAAAAGACACCCTCTAAGATTGCAGCGCTTTGCTATATTTTTCCAAAATGGACGAAACATGGCAAAAATTGTCTTCATGTCCATATCAGTTAATTGCGTTTTTACGGGGTTCATTGTCTTTGAATTTAAACGCGAATGTTGTAAAGGAACAAATGAGCGTTCTCTTTCCCGATTTCGGTGTCTGTAACGTGCGTCTCTGTGACTTGTTTTTGTAACAGACGGATTTCGACTAGCTATCTTCCTTGCTGCTTTGATCAGGGCACTTGCAAGTGCTTTACCAACCTTGTTTACTGAGTAGTTATTATTTGCAGCATCGGACCTAGTGTCTCGATAAGAGGGCCACTGTGGTTGGTCCGTATTAGGAACAACTTGATAAGGAGGAATTTTTATTTGAGGATAAGGAGTCGGTCCTGGTCGTGGTGGTGGTGGTGGTGGTTGTTGTTGGTTGGGTGGAGGTGGTGGTGGTTGTTGCTGTTGGTTTGGTGGAGGCGGTTGCGGAGGGTAGCCTGGAACGTTCGAATTTTGTTGCATTGCAGGCTGACCTTGAGACAGGGCTTGCGACAATGCCTGCACCAATTTAGCATTGCTGATTGGTTGAATACCCTGTTGAAAGTTTTGAGCCAAGGCCTGGGTCAAAGCAGCGGTGAGAAGATCAGCGGGCTGATTGCGTGCCTGAGCTTGACTTGCAGCAAGGGCCAAGGCTGACGCCAGGACGTTTGGTTGAGGCTGGATCATGGACGAACGAATTGCATTTGCAAACATTCCGATCAGACCGCTGTAAAGTAGAGGATCATATCCTTGAGGTAAAGATGACAAAAGAGGCGATGAAGGGAATTGTTGGGGAAGCTGACCCAGTGGCGAAGGCCACCCTTGAGTTAAAGATAATTGCGGGTTTTGAAAGAGAGGCATTTGAAGACCGTTCATTCCCATTTGACTTCCCATGAGAAACGGATTCGCTGGAGGCATTCCCATGTAAGACGCAGGCATTAGCATATTGTTTAGGCCTCCTATGGGTGACTGAACTCCAGGGGAATTCACTGTAATTGAGGCTGGCGGTGACGCAGAAATGCTTACTTGAGGAGCAGCTACGTTTGGCTGACCATACATCGGTGTTTGTGGTGCAGCTATGACTGCTCGCGGAGGGGGCGCTTGTTGAATATACATCGGAGAGGTGGAAATTGGAGCAGGCTGTTGAACAGGTTGAATAACCGGCTGCTGGTAGAGCACAGGGGGAGGTGTTGGTGTTGGTGCAGCAATGATGATTGGTTGTGGTGGTGGTGGAGGTTGGGGAGCCTGTGGTGCTTGCATAACGTATTCTGGTTGAGGTTGTTCTGGTTGCTGTGGTGCTATAACATACTGCGGCTGTTGTTGGGCAGACGGCTGGGGAGCGTACACAACTTGCGGCTGTTGTGGTGGTGTCTGAGCCGGCTGTGCTATTATAATTTGAGGCTGTTGGTTTTGAGAAGCACCCATTCCCCCCGGCATTGGTGCTATTATTACCTGCGGAGTAGGCTGCTCTGCAGATTGCTCTTGTTGATTGATAGTGTAAATGCTCTGAGCCGTGGGAGTCACTGGGACGCTTTCGTGTTGCTCAGGTTGACTAGCATCACCGTTATCGCCAATTTCTAAATTGAGGTTAATGTTGGCTGCGGTCGGAAACGCCCTTTTTATAGGTGGCGTTCCAGCGTGTATAGCTATCACCTGCACCTTCTCCGTCGGTTTTGTAGTTGGCGGAGGTGTGGGCGTGGTCGAAGGAGTTGTTGGAGTGGTAGGGGGTGTAGTAATGGTAGTGATGGGGGGAAGTGTTGTGGGTGTTGTTAGTGGTGTGGTAGGTGTAGTAACAGTAGTAATCGTTGTCTGCGTTGTTGGGGTTGTTGGAGGTGTTGTTGAAGGTGTTGTTGGCTCGGCCGTCGTCGCTCCTCCCTCATCAAGTTTAAACGCTTCCTCTTTGGTGTTGATCGTGTTATCCGGAGGTAGAACGATATATGGCTCATCGTCGACCTCCAGGTCCTTGGTATTCGTAAGCTGCTTTTTATAAAGTCTTGTGTCGTAAAAGGGATGTGTGACTGAGACACCATTCCAGTACTTTCTTCCTCTAAAAGGCGGGACACTCCTCCGCCAAATAAAGTCTGTAAAAGCAAGAAACAGTCATAAGCAGATAAAAAGTAACATGTCACAGAAACATTTTCCTGTTATAGATTGAAGAACCTAAACTTGATGCCAGACCTTAAGGATTGGGAGAGTCTAAGAAAGAATTGCGCAATGAGTATTATTTATGGTATTTCTCTTAACCAAATTGTTCATTTTTTCCTAGTCACAGCTGTTAACTACCTTCTTGTTTGGAAAAATGTTGAAAATTGATTTGGTATCTGCTTATCGTGAAGATTTCATGAAAGACCTCTGTTTGTGACTGGAAAAATGCAGAGACCGAAAGTATTTATTTAAACAGGGCAATTTTGGTCACCTGAGATAGAGGAACAGAGAGACAGTTTTTTGCTCGCAGATTTGTCTTCTACTCTGCAAACTCACAATGTTTGAAAAGAAGGTAAGGTCTCGACTTTTAATGCGTAACAACCTGTTGTAAAGCTAGTCCGGATCATCGCGCTACGTTTCCTTAACCAATCAAAACAGAGAAATGATGATGTTTCAAGGTGCAATTAATACGCGCCTTTTTCATGTTTTCACAATGGGGCTTTGCAACCTTAAACAAGGTTCAGCTTTAAATCAAGCATGTGACAGGGTCTTAAAGCCATGCTCTCCGCTCGTATAAATAATTGTAGTTTCTATTGCCCTGTTGTAAAGAGAAGCGGTTGGCTGCGCGAATCTGGTGGATCAACCAACACAATCTTCGTATTTAATTTTTCTCTCGCTTTACAACAAAATGAAACTTGTTATGAAACGGATTGAGTGCCCATGTATATGTCACTCGATGCTTTGAAATACTTTCTTATAAAGGAACAGTCTTACAACATAGCGAATATACAAGTGATTTAGAAACTGATTAACCGGTTAATTACCGCTAAAAGCGTATCCATTCTAGTATGACAATTAATGGAGTGTAATGGACAATTCGATTACGTTTTCAATGCGATATATTTTGATTGCTGCGCTTACAGTTATGACACGATTCACTCGTCATGCGAGTAGTTATTTTATGTTAGGCAACCAATTTGCCTTTTTTATTTGAACGTTTTGATCAAATATGCCATAAAAATGACACTTTTTTAACCTACCTGTTAGCTTTTGCCGTCCACTGCGATGTAAACTTGCCATATTTTCCACTTTTCTCACAGATGGCATGGTCGCAAAATGTACACCGCTAACATTTTTGTGGTGCGAAGGTATTTTAACATTGTCGACCAGCAATCTTGTCCATAGTTCATTTGCCTTCTTTCCTTGATTTACCTTTAAAAAAGTTTCATTTTTTTGTCGATTTTCATGATACGCTTTAGATGGAGTAGTGGCAAATATTACAAATGACAGAACCAACACATCCAGCACTCTTCCGGATGAGAAATGCACCGCTATTTTCATGTTTTCCAGAGCAATTTCTACGCCGTGTTCTGATGTTCATTTCTGTATAGGAAAACTACAAACCAAACCATTGGGAATGTGATTTTACGGTTTACATTCTTTCAAGCGGAAATATGACAAAGAAATATAAGTCAATGGGTCACCAATACTATCGGCGTGAAAGCTTTGTTTAATTCACCGCCTGGCCTTTAAAAATTCATATCTTGTATTGCAAAGAGATCAACAGGTTCTTTCAGGTGTTAGAACAGACGAATCTGACACCTTTCGGCTAAAAATATCTGAAAATGTTGGGAAACGAAGACTACTTAATTCAACTACCATCAAATAAAGGTTTACGATAACAGAGCAGGACAATTTCTGAGGCTTTTTCGAAATTTTTTCTTTGCACATTTTATGACTTGTATGAACGGCTTACAAACCATGTGGTATGCAACAAAAATCCATTCCTTTTAAGAACATTATATCTGAGGTAATTTTTAAGGTTGGCACAGGTGAATGAATGCGTACCTTGGCGTATTTTTCCGTCCATTAATGATAAAAAATAACGTATAATTAGTGTTCCTTGTCATTCTTTATCTAATTTTAGTTAATTTGAAAAGTAAACATGCCGTCATTATTAAGGTTACTTTAATTTAAGAATAAAATATGTGACTGTATAGTCTTAATGAGTTGATGAAAAAATGGCAGGAAACAGTTGAAACCAAGCGTTTTTATCTTAGGGGCAATTAAGCGTTAATATCGGAGTCTTAATGTTTGTCAGTCAATTACTTGCTTTGAGGCAAGGATCAAGCAAAACATGTTCACAAAAGGCTGAAAGCGCTGGAAGCTCCGGTTAAAGGCTCGTCGGAGGCGTGTTTGGAAATGCTCTTAAATGTTCTGTAACTCTCATCTAATATGTACTTCAAAACTGCTCTCGAAAGTGGTCAGTTTGGAGCCGCACTTATCAAGGAGAATATAAGCGTTTCTTCATTTTATGTCATGTTTTGACTGAAAATGTTGAACGGAAGATGTTCTCTCTTAGTTTTTTTGGTTCAATGTTTTTACGCCGGTGTTTGTCAATCAAATGAAGACATTCAGACCGTCCTTTAGAAATTTTTTCAATGCCTGTTCCAGTTATTTAAGGTTGTTTAAAAAGACAGTTCTATGCATGCCTTGGCTAATATCGATTTTTGGATGGGTCATTGGAAAGTCCCACAAAGCAAGGCTTTTTTTAAAGGAAAAAATATATAGCCTTTCTCCTGAAAAATGTCATTTTCAAAGAGAGGTTAAACGCTTTATTTTAAGCAAGCTCTTTTCATTGCTTTGTCGTTTCTAATACTGAGATATACTGTAAAATGTTACTGGTGTGTTATTTGGCGTTGAAAAGGTGCTGCCATGTTTCCGTTAGAAGAAGTATTTTCAACTCTTAAAGTAGTCATCGATCTGACAAAACACCTTTGTTACGTGCCCCGACAAAATTATGATTCCAATAATGCTGCACATTCCTTGTTATTTTTTTAACCCGAACATATCATGTCTGTTTATATTAACATTGTTGGACTAAGCAAGAGTCCACTTCACACAAGAGAACCTGTCTGCATGCGACTTTCGCGCAAGGCATTTCAGTGACCAGGTTGAAAGCGGGTGGCCTTGAATATTAAATTCCACCTTTCAATTAAGACAAGACATAACAAGAAGTCTTGTTACCTATTTTCAGATAGTAATGTGAGAAAATGAAGTACAAGTAATGAATGACAATGAGAAGCGCTTTTTTATGTATTTTTTTTAACTTGATCGTTTTGTATCAAGTAACAGCCAAACATGACCGTTTAGCGAAACATCGCGTCAGTAAATTTAAGGCGTTGCACAAGATTCTGTTCCGTGTAAACCATCATCGCCACAAACCCACCGGCAGGACCTTACAGCACGGTAAGCGCCTTCATAACACTCATTGTTTCGCTACTTTCCTGTGGATATGGAAGGTCTATTTATTCCTCTTTTCCACTTAAAATCATAATCTTGTAATTACGTTTTATTGACTTTGAGTGAACGAATTAAAAAGAACAGTGAGTGTGTTTGTCGACTCACTGCCCTTACTTAATGGCTTGACGCACAAGCAACTCTAGGTTCCACGAACTATATTGTCATACAATTTATGTGTCGTGGAGTTGTGTGGTCGTATTTTAGCATAAAATGATAATAAAGCCATAACGAGTTATACTAATGACGGAAATGCATTAAGATCTGAAATTTGTCCGTAGTTTAGAAAATCCTCTTTTAAAATTTCATATGCTTTCGTCTTTAGGTACCAATCTATTTCGAGTCTTCCAAAAGGGAGAGAGCATATAATGTTCTGGGGGAAAGATTTGCATAAAGGGGTATAGTTAACTCCCTCTAAGGTGGGTGCCGTCGAAGACAAGCAGCATGTCTTAGCGAGGTGTCCTACTTATAGAGAGTCAAGAGAATGATTGAAGGACCGGCAAGAACTAACACTAAGTGTCCTCCTTAGTGTCCGTTTGAAGAGACACTACGGTCCTGTAAACAAATGTCACTCTTGCTTTCGTGACTCTCTTGTAACGATTGCTTTAGAGTGTCTAATAATTTGCCTTATCTTACAGAGCCCTCGAGATTCCTACATTCAGGAAAACATTTTAGTCACCTATTGAAAGCATTGTCTAAGCGCAAGAAAAAGTTGAGGAATGCCAAAGGTTCAGCCAAGGCGGTTATAGTCAAAGTGAATGGAAAAAATGTTTACTCCAGCTTTGGCGGAGTTCTGAATACCACAAACCCGCCAACACCCTCACCATTTCCAAGGACAACTCCTGCGCCACAAACGCACAACATTAACCTTCATATCAATGTGACAAAATCGAATCCCCCAGAAAAGGAGCCGAGTCGACCTGTCATCATAGCGGCACCTCAACCACAGCCCCAGCCTCAGCCAATCGTGGCAGTGGTACCCCAGGCAACCCAACCTGCACAGGTTCAAGCTCAAGCTCAAATAGTGCCTCAAATACTGCCTATTGTAACACCGGCTCCAGCTACGTCAGCACCGGAGAAAAAGGAATCAAGCCTAAATAAGTTACTGCTAACGGCGGCATTATTGAAAGGACTAGGTGGAGACTCGACTGAAGGGAATTCACAAGCTTTTCCCTCCCTGTTAACAAACCTTATACCACCGTATAATTCTCCCCTCAGTTCATTGCTTCCCGGAAATGCTGGGTCATCGTTAACTGCTCCTCTGACTGGGTATCCTCAACTTGGGGTTCCCCAAGTTGGGACCCCCCTGGGGTATCCTGCGCTAGGTAATGTACCCCTGGGGTACCCGGCGAATAGCGGACCACTTGGAGGTCTCAATCTAGCGACCGCAGCAGCTCTTAATAATTTAAACATGGGGTATCCTAGGGGTGGAGGAAATAGAAACTTTGGATACCCAGCTATTGGGAGACCTAACATGGGATACCCCGCCGGCGGGCAACTGAATATGGGATATCCAGCTATTGGTAACCGAAATATGGGATATCCCGCCGGTGGTAGATTTGGTTATCCAGCTGGTGGAAATCAAAATGCCGGGCCTCTAGGAGCTAGCAATCAAAATATGGGCTATCCTGCAGCCGGAAATTCAAATATGGGATACCCTGCTGGTGGAAATCAAAACTTGGGGTATCCGGCGGGTGGTAACAGTAACATGGGATACCCTTCTATGGGCAACAATAACATGGGATATCCGGGTGGAGGCAGCAACAACAACTTGGGTTATCCCGCCGGTGGGAATGAAAACATGGGATATCCTGCTGGCGGGAATGAAAACATGGGTTATCCTGCCGGTGGTAATGAAAATATGGGATATCCTGCCGGTGGTAATGAAAATATGGGATATCCTGCTGGTGGAAATGAAAATATGGGATATCCTGCCGGTGGTAATGAAAACATGGGGTATCCCGCGCCTGGGGAATTTCTTAATTTGCCACCCACACCGTCTACAAACACTGGCGTATCACCCGGAGGAAATACTGCGGCTCCTTTACCAAGTCTTGTTCCCGGGGGAGGCCCGTCCGTTGTGACCCCGCCGCCGGGCGGTTATCTTGGTGCAAGTCAGGGCCAAGGTACAGCAGCGCCAATTCCCCCAATTGGTGCAAGTCAACCAGGTAACCCGAGTCAACCAGCTGGGGCAAGTCCACCAGCCTCTCCGGTTCCACCAGCTGGCAGCTACGTTGCTCCGGCAACAAATGCTGCGAGTTCGTGTTGGTGTGGTTGTGACGCTACTTGCTCTAATACTTGCAACCTTTGCAATTCAAGTCCCACTGGCAACTATGAAAACATTTCTGGTGTATTGCAGCCCACCAATACTGGCTGAGACAGATTTAAGAGTAACACACAAAAAGGCTTCAAGCAAAGGAACTTCGTCCTTACCAATACTGGCATTACTGAGACTGGACATATTTTCTAGTTTGAATTCATTCTTTAAAAGTAGCTTTAGAATCCCTTTTAGATCAAACGCCAAATGTCGAAGTCAAGTAGACCTCTCTCAGTTTCTCACAAGATTAGGAGATAAAACCATAAATAATTTTTATGGATGACCCTGACATGAAACTACACATTTCTGTGTAAATATGATGATAAACAGCAAAGCAGAGGTAGAATTTTGTCACGTGGTACAAATTTTAGTTTGCCGTTAACGTGATTCTAAGTGCCTCTACTGTAACTTGTGTCATGGCAACACTTTGCAACCGTATCTTATAACGTTCTTAACTTTTCTAAATATGTATCAAACATAACAAATTGGTTTTTATTGAAATTTTTTACTGTAGCGGGTTTACCAATGGATATGTAGTTCACGAGCGATGCTACTTTGTAACTAGCTACTGGCAACTGGCAAGACTTTGCAGTTAGGTCCGACAGTCGATGGATCGGCCCTATGCGTCAGAGTATTTCTGCTTTGTAATTTAATTTAATTTAATCCTTGGTACGAACTTTTTTACTGGTAAACGTAGTGATGTTAAATGGTGACAAAACGCTGTGTCGAATGCTTGATATTACTTCTCAAGCAAAATGATTTTAGAAGGAGAAATTAAGGATGCAAAGATGAGCAGTTTTTCATCTGATTTCCAAATACTCGTTAAACATTAATTTCATTTGTATTTTCTTTATGAATTACTGATATTAATAAGTTTGAGAAGATTAAAGGAGAATTAAATTTGCAACAAGGATTAACTGCACCAGAGTATATTCTGTCAATATCTTTCATGTGTAAAGCCAAAATGGCTAATTAATGGACACATTCTCTTTAATGTTTGCATTTTTCAGGATGTATTCAGGTTGTGTCCATAACAACTACTCATTTAGGCCTCGCAAGCTTTGCCTAAAGTAAAAGACTAATCACAAGCAGTTAAGATGAAACTACAGTATTCTCTTCGAGTCTTTTTAAGTCTGAGATTTGTTATTTCGCACCTGCGCCCCTCCCGTCATACATTTGCATTATCATAACAAACACAGTGACGTTTCATTCAGGGGCACATGGAGGTAGTTTTGTCTTTCTGAGTCTTGTGAGTCACCGTAAGAGCCCTTAATATCGAATGGGTGAGGACGTTTTAATAGTCTCCCAGTCATTAAAACGCAACCTCGGCAATTGTAAATATAAATTGAAAAGGGTTTTAAGACTACATAGCGTACATTTAGTTTGAAATAGCCATGTACATAGTACTAATGCCTAATTCGCCAACTAGGGGACAGTCGCCTTTCTGATGATTCCACCAGGAGATAATCTTTGTCCAAAGGGTTTTCGGTATTCACTAAGCCGCGTACTCGACTGAGTGGTCTGTAATCATTGAAAACCAATGAAAAGTATCCTTGATCAACAGTATTCCCATAGAAGTTGTCTTTTGCGCAACCTAATGTCGGTTTGTTCTTGGCCCGTGTTGATACATAATATCATGAAAAACACTCACTCAATTGGTCATAGCTCTTTTTATGTAGTAATAACTATGTAGTCTGTTAAGGGACTAAAAGTCTAAAAGTGACGCTTTCAAAACTGCTGCATGGAACAAAGGGAAAGGGGTTGGAAGTTAATAAGGGGGAACACTCAGCCAATAAACAACTGACCTCTAGTAAACATTATTCGAGTATCACATTGATATCCAACCAGGTATTTAAAAACAGCAAAAATATAATGATAATGTAGTCATCCCTTCACACAACTTTAACGTACGCCACGAAAAGTACACTCATAATTTTCTCTCAGTATGCTCTATCGCAAACCGCTGGTTAACTTCTCAGAGAAGTTTGATGAGCAAGATTGAATGCTTAGGTTTCCCTCACTAAATAAATTACGGTTGAGGTCGTTGAGTAATTAACCTATCCAAATGGGATAAAGCGTTGTTATTGTAGTTAAGGCAGTTTAGTAGATTTTAGACCCTCTTAGTAGTAGGACTATTAATATTTGCAAGAAGGGCTGAAAAACTTAATTTCTTCGAATAGTTGAACGTTTTATGTTCCTTTTGTTTATGACAGATTGTGTCTTTGCGGTTTAATTTGAAAGAAGTTATCTTGGAATTTCATTTGCATACTTACCTTTAACAACTCAGGCATGACTCGAGATTAGTCGAGAATAGAGTAAAGGAACTAGTAATTGAAAGTTTTTATAAACGGTCGTTTAGTTCTAGTATAGGAAGTTTATATGAAAAACTCTTTCATCTTTCGAAGGTTTCCTTCCGTGAAATTCAGTGACAGCTCCACCCAGTCGGCTCGCTAGAATTTGCGGTTAACTGAGGAAAGTAAAGCAAATAAATCATTACAGTACTCCCGACCAACAATAAAAGTATCCTGTTATGCTTACAGGGGAGAACATTCTTGACCAGTTGAGATGGGAAATGTTCCGTTTAAGTCTATAATTAGTTGGATATTCGATTGTCCTCTCTGTAATAAGTTTGGGCCAGGTATTAAGAAATGGTAACAGCCTTCCAGAAATCGACCACAAACCGTGAGTGGTAGTAGGTTTGTGATGCATTAAATGAAAGAAAAGGTTGTTAGAATGTCAGGATTGTCAGGCAAAGGGACACTTAAGCAAACTATTGACATTCAAAAAAATCGGTTAGCCAACTTAAATAACAATACAAAACCGGCTGTCCTACTGGTGATCATAAAAGTTTTATGCAAATCTTTGATGAAAGCAAACATGGTAACTTATATTTTCTTGCCCAGTGAGGAAATGAAAAGAAACATATGCCTCTATGGACGACTTTCAACATGAAAAAAAGGATTTTTCTTCTCTTGTACACGCTGTGCGTGTATTGGACGTCAGTCATAGGGGTTCATCTTGCTGAAGATCGCCGAATTCCAAGCTTAAGATCGAGTGGTACGAAGCTTAGAATACATGATCAAAGCTACTCTTCTAATTCTAAAAGAAGAAAAGGTAAAGTCCTTTTAACCAAAATGTGGTTATTTTAATGTTTAGGCCAGGAATGGAAATGAAAATAACAAAATTTTTCATATCATGTCATATCCGTGTAATTGTGTAAGTGATATGCCGGGGGACTTTGTTTGATGAAGAATCTAAAAGCAATTGATTGGCAGTTGTTTTGTAATTGATAGGCATTTTACGCTTGATAGCAGATACACTTGTGAGACCGAAGATGTAATACTGAAGTTGTTTTGATTATCTCGAGAAAAATCTACCACCGTTGTTGTTTACGATCGATCATGAAGGCAGCCATATCAGTCACACGTTCACTGAATTATGAATTAATACAATTTATCCGGTTAGTTTTGTTAACAGTGCGTTTAGGTCATGATGCATATATATAAGTTTCTTGTATCTGTAAACCATAATAAGTTGCTTTGGAATATCTGGAGAGATTAAGTGTCCTGAATTAAATTGCTCTTTTAAATCAGAATTCCATTCGGTGATAAAGGGGCAATGCATTATTTAAACATCGCGAGGAAATTCTACTAACAGTAGCGAACTGCTAAATGAAAGGGGTGGTATTCATCAGCGGATACTCTGCCCAAGGTTTTATGCAAAAATCATATACCCCTCTTGCAATACTTCTCTTTTTTACGATACGCTTTTTTCTTGGCTTTCTGACGTTTCTGTCAAACCTTTGCTCTGCAGAAGGCGGATTGCTTAGCCCCTCGCGTGCGTGCGGTAACCAAGTGGAAATCAGGAAAATGGCGATGCTATGTTCAGCAGGGGGCTTGAAAACAATGTCTTCGTCTTGTACTTCGAAATAAATCTAGATTTATCTTTCTGGTGTAGATTAAAAATATGTTTTATGATGAAGAATAATTAGCCAATAGTGGGTGTTATACGACAGGCCTGGTGCTTATCTCGCCTAGAGCTTTCCGAATTCGTGGCATTTTCTAGGCTGTTATCTGTGGAAAAGCGGCCAGGAGAAGAATGCTCGTTTTAGGGGATCCTTGATCCTGTCGGTTATGGAACATCACGATTTTTTTCTTCTCTTAACGTTTTTTCTTCACTTACCAAGCATTTTATAAGATCGTAATTACGATATGCAGGGTTCGTAATAAATAACATACACGCCAAACGAAATCGAAGTTATATATTTTATGGGAAATAGTTTCTTATCAATGAAACTACTATGGGAAGTAATCTGACTGAAAAATTTATCTTTCAGGGTCTTCCAAATTGGCACTGCATAGGCGAGGGCTTAAAACGTCCTTTTCAAATATTAAGAGAGCTTTCATTCAACGCAGAATACAGTTTAAAGGTGCACCAAAAGGCGTTATCGTAAATGTGAATGGCCAAAAGATTTACTCAACAGCAGGAGATTCAGCAGTACCACAACTTAACCAGGGCTTCATAACACCGAATAAGGCCATCAACCTCCACATAAACCTTAATAAGAAACCTTACGAATCGTCAAGGCCTCAACGAAAGCAACAGCCGATTATTATTGCCGCACCGAGACCTCAACCGCGACCGATTGTGATTGCTGTCCCTCGACCTCAGCCACCGATGGTTTTGCCTGCTCCTGTTCCTCCTGCTATCTTACCAGCACCTCTTACGCAGCCAGCACCCCTTCCGCAGCCGGCACCACTTCCGCAACCAGCACCACTTCCCCCTATTTTCTTACCTCCACCTGTTCCACAGCCTGCTCCAGAACCAGTTAAGGAAGAAAACGAACTCGGAAATATCCTTCAAACGGTTGCTTTGTTGAAAACCCTGGGTAAAAAGGAAGAACCCCCAAAAGTCGTGACTGTGCCTGTGCCTGTTCCCGTGCAATCGTTTCCAGCAGGATACCAGACACCAGGTCAAAATTACGGATACCCTCCGGGTAGAGGTCCAAACCAGGGATATCCGGCCGGGGGAAATCAAAACCAAGGATACCCGGCCGGTGGACCTGGAACTCAAGGTTACCCTGCCGGCGGTGGTGGAAATCAAAACCAAGGATACCCTGCCGGTGGCGGTCAAAATCAAGGATATCCGGCCGGTGGAGGTCCAGGAAGTAACAGTCCCCAGGGATATCCAGCTGGTACTTCATTGGGAGCTCCTCCTACAGCTGGTAATGGTCGCGTACCTGGGACTGGCAATACAGGAACGGGAGGGGCTACGAATCCTTTAGCAGCTTTAAATGGTCTCGTACCTTTCCTTCTTGGCATGAATTGCCGTTGTGGCTGCGAGAGAAGATGCCCAGATTTATGTGGGTTGTGTAAAGATGTCGACGAGGAGATTTATGACTCAATAGAATGTTGTAAGACAGTGCCATGTCCATGCTCCAATCCGGGTGCCTTTGGAGGGACGACACAACCAGCTCAACAAGGAACCGCAGTAGCAGTTCCCCAACAAGGAATAGGTCTACCAGTGCCTCAAAATCCGCAAGCATCAACAATACCAGCAGCAGTATCGAACCCCGCGCAAGTGCAACCAGCTCCAGCTCCTCAGCCGTCCCAAGCCCCACCGTTATCATATCCTCAATCTCCAGGTTCCACCCAGGTAAACCCAGCTGTTCCAGCGCTACCTGCTTCAGCACCTCCACAAGCGCCTGCCTCAGCACCTCAGCCTCCTTCTGTTGCAGAACCTCCGCCTCTTCCTGGTACATCACCCGCAGTTCCGACCCTTCCTCAACTCCCCCCTATTCCACAGACGCTGCCAACGGCCCCGTTAACGGCCCCTGGTCAGTTACCCCCGGTTCCACCCAAGCCTGAGATTACCCCTTCAGTCCCGGGAGGAAACACGCCAAAGCCACCAAAGCCCGAGGTAGCCCCACCTAAGTCGGAGGTAACGCCACTTAAACCAGAAGTAGCGCCATCAAAGTCAGAGAAAACCCCTCCAAAGCCGGAGATTCCACTTCCATCTCTTCCAGGATCTGAACCAGGATCACCTTCTCCACCAAAGCCAGAAATTGTTCCTCCAAAGACTAACCCAACAGAAGAGTCTCTACCTTCTATTCCTCCCGGAACAAACGGACCCGGTGCTCCTGGAGAGCCGCTACCCCCACCACCAGAAAATGAAGGTTCCATCAAGATCCCTCCTGTAGCTGTATTGCCCGGAAAAAGCACTCGTAAGTGATGTTCTTTGCTTTAAACTTTTACGCAGCTTTTCAGTATAATTCCAAGCGCATGTGAATCCCCTTTTGAATGTGTTATATTCAAGGGTCTTTCTCTTTTCTTTGAGTCATCTATGAAAGTTAATATTCAAACCAAGATATGACTCAACGGGGAGGGAAATTTCTCATGTGTCCGTCGAATTGGTCTTGGAAAAAACCGAAATGCATTTGAAATGAAGCATCAATCCCATAGTTAAAATATCTATCAAGCAACATGACTCGTTGCATCCAATAATAGCTAACATTTCTTTCATAACAGGGGGCAATTATCTTGTAAGATAACACTTTGAATAACGTTGTTAAGCCAAAGGTATCTCTCCTTATTGCCTTTAGTGTCAGTTTGTGCATGGGCTCCTGGTCTGAACGCAATAGGTTATGGGCACCAGCGAGATTTGGTGAGCTTGCCCACGGAACGGAAAGGTTGTGGTATTTGACAGGAGCTTCGCTTATAGGGTCGGCTAAATTTGTGTACCATCATGAGAAGCAGGGGTGCCAGGGATTTCGAAGTCGAATGGTTTCTGTGCCACACTGCTTCCTTCCTTCCCTATGATACGATAATAGCACGCGTTCGGTTGTTAGCAACTTTTTATTCATACGTTTCTTAACCCTATATCAGCGGTCATTCTTGCTATAAACAACTCAACTGATAACTAAATATTTTATTCTCACAGCTGCACCATCGCTGCCATCATTACCACTTCCGAAGCCAGTCTATCCTGTTCCCCCTCCGGCTCCTCAGGTATTTATCATAAAGGAAAATAACGAATCTCCAAAAGACCAGGAAGACAGTAAGAGTGCCGAAGCTCTCGATAACTTAAGCAAAACGTTTGAGGATGCGTTCACAGAGGCTTATAAGTCCGAGGAAAGGAAAGGTAGATATAGGCATCAACCTCGAAATGGACGTTTTAGGCAAAGGCTACAAGAGCAAGACAGTTTTGATAATGACTCTGAAGAACCTCCTAGGAATGGCTTTAGGCATAGATTACACGATCAAGATGATCCGAGTTTAGATTTAGAGCAAGAAGTAATCAAGGATATTGAGAAAGAGGAAGGCGAGGAGAGAATGCAATCAAGTGTCGGCTCACGGAGAGAAATTGCGAGACAAAATTCAACCAACAATAGTGAAGACGATGAAGATTACAACAATAACAACGATGACGACCTCAGTGATAATGGCGACGACAGGGGTGATAGTAATGGGTATGATGATCGTAGCCATGGTGATAATCACAAAGCCGACGAGGAGGATGATAGTGAGGATGATGATGATGATGATGATGACAGGAGGCACAATAATGATAACCGTAACGATGACGATGATCGTGCAAATATGGGCATAAGTCTGGATACTGAGCCGTCATCTGATGCAGACGAACCTCGTCATTCTCATTCTCACCCTGACAAGAAATATGATGATTATAGGCCAGGAGACATAAAGAGACGGCGAATAAGAAAAAAGAAAAAGTATACACGTTATCATGATTATAGAAGAGGCAATCACCCTAAAGAAAGTCAAGAGCGGGATAGACTTTCACTGGCAAAATCCAATAGTATTCGCAAGCATTTAAAGGTTCGAACACACACCAACTGGGACAATCACAAGGCAGAGGCACATAAACCGCCAAAAAAATACTCTTACGCTGAAAAACAAAAGAAAAATCCTAAGAAAACTACATTGCGTGGCAAAAAATATCGCAAATCCAAGAAAACAAGGGTGAAGAGCTTAAAGCATCGGCTTAAAACCCAATATTATCCAAATAGAAACTCAGTGCGTGTTCGTTATAATAAAAGTAAGTTTGCTCATTTACAGGAACGTGATTCAGGAAAAAGCCGCCATCGTCATCATACAGGGTACCCTGTTCATTACCACAAACAACTTAATCACCATCAAAGCGGACACCAACATAGGAAGAAATACAAGCAACGTGGTACCCAATACAAAAAACATCAAAATCATCACAATCAACAATATAAAAACAGTTATTCTAACAGTGGATCATTATTACCCGAGGATGAGATTTCAGAATCTAGCACCTTCGAAGAAGGAAGTGCGAATCAGGATCATGAATCCTCTACATCCTCAGGGTCCGAAGACCAAAATACTCCTTCAGATTACACTGAAGGCGACCGTCACATTTCTGATGTAAAAAGTGACGTTAACAAAGGCCTAAAAACTCTACTAAGTACTGTACAGTCGTTTAAGCAATCAGCGCACCACAAATTACGAAAAAATACGAACTGGGGGAATATAGCGGAAAAAGATATCAATGACTATAGTTCTGGCGAAGAGTCAGGAGAAAACGAGGTCAGCGGTTTTGAGGGTAGCCATTATAACTAGTTATCATAGTATTTTATTAGTGAATTTTTAAACATCGAATGACTCAGATACAATTCTTTTATTATGGTCATAAATAGTGTGATGGAAAACCCCTTATTTGAAAAATATTTTGCTAACGACATTCTCGATAAGAAAAATGCTCCTTGCACTGAAGGGAAGATATGGCTTTGTTTTACATTAGGAAAAATGTTGCATTTTTTTTGATGCGAGAAAACTGGGTAGTTAGAATCTTTCCTTTTGCTATTCTGACCCCCACGGCACAACGAAGGCTAACAATAACCTAATCTATTCTTTTTTGTTAATATATTTGCACTTGTTTACTGATAACTGAAATTAATAGACAGCTTTTATTGGAAATAAAATATTCTTTGTTTTATTCACAACTAGTTTAACACACTTACATGACTGTATTTTCAAACATCAGAAATTCGACGTTCAACGTTAAATCCTGTTTGGGAACTGAAGACTTTTTTTTCCTGCTCTCGTCCCATTTTTCTCGATCTTGATGTTACAATACACACATTTCTGCATGAAGAGTCCTAGAGGTCATCATTTTTATGTTTTTGCTGAAGCTAGGCTCTGCCCTCAGATAGGAGGGACGTCGCGAAAACATGTTCAAGGGAAAAATAGGACGCGCGGGATCTTGAAAAGGGGCGGCGGGAGTTATTTGCATCAGTTTTTTACGATCTCTGCACATTACTAATACTATTTGAAGCTAACCCAGAAGACGAGAGAGCGAAACCTACGATAGCCACGTACCATACAAAATCTTACTTTCACGCGAGGTCATTTAGCATTATAAAGTCAGACCAGAAGCTGTTTGTTTATTCCTCAGACGCATTTGGCAAAAATTGATGATAATCGATTACTATGGTTCCCAGATATGATGTCATCGATTAGTAAAGTCGTTAGTTTACTAGTTAGGCTCTGAGATAGTAGGGACGGCGTGAAAATAAGGTCCAAAGAAAATAGGACGCTCTTGATTCGGGAAAGGGGGAAAGAGCTAGGATAGAGGTCCACCGCCTTCTCTCTATTCCTAGCCTGAGGAGAACAGCTGACATTGAACGACGCCGCCACTGGTTTCCCCGCGAAATGACGTCTGAGAAACGAGCGCAGAAATTCCATTGTGGTGACGCGTTACTACCCAGATCAGGGTACTGCTTCTGATTGGTTTAAAATTTGTTTCATCCAATCAGAAGCACCAATGAGATCTTGGTAGTGAGGCGACATCAGTATGGAATACTGTTCAACCCGTAACTCTTAAGCTATAATTGAAACCTTAATAAAAATAAAAAGCAGACAAAAGCAAGAACACAAACAAAAGGAAGAAATTCTCAAACACGGCTGGATACAAAAATATTTATTTTCAGAGGCCTCTTCATAGCTAAGGTTTCATCACACATTGCTTTTACGTACAAAAATAAATAAATAAATAATGTTCGCCACTCAGATAGAGTACCTGTTTTCTGAAAACAACTATGTTCTCGAAAGACAACGTGTATTGTCATGATTCATCTAATTCCTGGATTTGATTGGCCGGTGATCTGATAGCATTTCAAACGCTTGCATGAGAGTGGTTTTTGCCAAAAATCGCGAACAAGACTGAAAGGAAATGGTTGGAATCAAAACTCAGGCCCTCTTGGTTTCTTATCAAAATCGTCCTTCGCTCTCATCATCTGAGCATCAATTAAACATCAAGTTATCGGAGTGATTTACTATGCCTATGTTACCGACCTGCGCTTTTGAATAAAAAACTTACTCGTGTTCTTTGTTGTATGCCACGTACGTTACGTAAACCGACAAAAAATGTACAATAAACAATCGGCCGTCTTTAACTGATGTGACGTCCGCTATCCAAGTTAGTGAGCAACAAAACAAGCCTTTCACAGAATGTATTGACTTTTTGTTGGTGTGGTAGACGAAATGTGCTTCCGTACAAACGTTCTTGAATCCTTGAATTTTACCTGTTAGGAAGTGCTAACAGTGCAAGGGCCTTGGCTAGTTCTTTCTCTTCTACCATTTCTGCATTGCCTTGCTCTGACGTTGGGTTTGACTTGCTACCTAGCTCGTGACTTTGAAGATAGTACGTTGTTGGTGTGAACGCCTTGGTCGTGGCTGGTCCATGAAATGGTATGTAGGGTACCTTGGAAGATGGTAACATTTTCCTCAAGCCTGAAAGTTGTTTCTGAATACACATACACAAACAAAACAAAACGTTTCAAGAGTAGTAGTACCATGATGTACGATGCCGTAGCCTCGAGAAAATCACGTCAGTTCCAAGTTATTTAACAAGCTACAAAGACCAATAAGTTTTCTGTGTGTCGTAAGTGATCATGACTCATTGAAGTTCAAGTTCTCTCCATGGAAAGAAGTTGTTGAAATATCGTCATTATTTTGAGAAAGTCTAATATATCTATTAACAAGACTTAAAAGAGATATAAGAACTCCATCTTGAAACCTCTAGATGAAGTCGACTAGCACATAAACTAGTATACATTCAACTGTTCTTTTTTGGGGGGGAGGGGCGCGGGGGCAAGGACAGATTATGCTTTTTATTTGGAGAGGCACTGCCATTTAACAGTTACGAGGGTTGTGACCATTTCAGTGAGGGTAGCAATAAGCTAGATGAGCTTAAAGGAGTTAAAACTTACTTGTCCATGCGTGTAGTCGTATGGGGTGGTGGTATGTTGATCAGCAGCTTGTCGTCAGTTTATCAGATGATGAAAGTCTGTATCGTTAGTAATTAACATAACAGGTGTTGCTGTGCTAATCAAACAAGGTGTTCCTGTGCTTTTAATATTGGCAGTTTATGACAATATTCTTTGATTTTTAAAAGAAAAAAGAGACAGAAACAGCTAATTTACTGTCGGCCGACCTTTCCCTCCCAAACCATTGTCCTGGTAATGTATTTCTCCAAACAATACACTAATTTTTCTGCTTCTGACTTGCCGCCACGCTTCTTTAAGTGAAAGCTTTTTAACACGTGACAGCTGGCCCACTTCAACCTGAAGACTTTTCTTCGTCAATTAGAAAGTGTCACTAATATATTTCCAAGTGTACAGGTTTCCTGTCTTATATTCTACTTTCAGCCCGTTATACGATAATATATCTCTTTCTTTGAATCCACCTTTTTAAAGGTAAATCCCGAGCCATTAAAATTCACGTGGTAGCGCAAAAGAGAACTTAATTAGACGTGTCAGGCATAATTCTGTTAGTTCAGTCAAAGAAGGCATGTATTGTTAGCTAGTTTCTTTTGTCTTTGCACTAAAGTATTTCTGGAGACGCCGAACAGATTTTAATTTGGAGCAAGGACGTAGAACATATGTTCGTGCTACCAGTTTTAATTTGTCACTGACAAGGGCAGACTGATAAATATAAAATAAGTGAGGAAGAGTTTCAGTAAAAAGTGACGATGAACAAAAATACCCTGTTGTAGTTGTAGTTTCTTTCCATTCGATATTAATGTTATGGAAATGTTGTGTTATGTTTTAGTGCTATTTTGAGTCAGTTATGTTTTATGAATCCTTGATTGAGATGGGTGTTTCGGGCTACTTTTTATCCGGTATTTCCAACCTATTATAATGGAGATGCGCTCGCCATATATGCGGATACAAATCACTTGCCTACCCTTGACGGGGTTCGCTTTCGACCTCTATCTTTTCGGGCCCAATGTAAGGGTTACGTATAATTGAAACCTTTGCTTATCGTTGAAAATCTTATCGATTTCTCTTTTCCACACTTGCTCTTTTATCTTTCAATTTCTAACCACGTTTTCTTGGTTTTTTCGACTTGAAAAAACAATTATTGACAGTGTACTGAGTGTTTTTGATAAAGTTAATTAAAAGGCTTCAAAAAGGAACAAGGCATTAACCATTAACTGACACACTTATGCTTAGGGTGAATCAACGACTAAAACTACGCTAATTGGCTTATTAGCTAAATGGTTAGTAAAGTGTTGCAAGGAAAGTCAACTAAATTGCATGCATTGTTAATTAAATATTTATTATATGTTATTCATCAAATAACAGTATACGAATTTTGATCTATTTTTTGTGCCGAATGTTCTTATCCGTGTTTGCTTTTGCATATTGTTATTTTGGTGGCTTACTCGACTTACATAAACTATCTCATTGGTACAAAGTTAGGGTTATATCCTCTAGAAAATTGATACGAAACATTGTGTTCTTTTTTATTAAAAATCAGAAAATTAGAAATCAGTTAAAATACTTCGCTGTTTGTTGATTAAACTGGGTCTGTCATACAACTTCTTTCACTTTGAAAAATTAACCTTTCCTATGTACATTCTAGACATATTATTATTAATAATCATTATTGAACCACCACCACGTAAAGATTAGTCAAAAAATGTTAAAGATACATTAAGATTACAAAAAACAATGCAACTTACTCTTAGAGTTCGCTTTTTGCTCTCTCAATTAGTAAGAGAAAATGTTACTATGTAATTTACATGTGAATTTTCTCGGTTAAGTTTGAAAATCATGTAATCAATTGGGCGATTAATTTGTTTCAATAACATTGTGTCAAATGTTGAGGAAATAACTTAAGAGTCGTAGTTATATTACGATCATTTCAGAGGGTGATGGAAAGAGACGGAAAGGGTTTAGTAAACTACTTCCCGCATAGTATTAGCTGCTCTGATTTTGTTGGAGAGAACACAGGGCACCCAACGCCGGCCGTTTTAGCTATCATAATCCAAATTGCCTGCGTTCCTGATTCTTTATGAGTCGTTTTGGAAGGGATTTTTCATCTTAAGTAGTAAATATTAACTCTCCTCGTTAAATAGTGAAACCCGAGATTGTCTCCCAAGGAGAATTCATAGTTAATAATACAGTAATGGAGACGCTGTCGCTTGAACATTTGAGGTCATTAGGGTAAACCGCGTTCGATCTGACTCAAACTCTTCCAAAACGACTTAAAGACTCTGGAAGACAGCTAAATAACATCTGCTTATGATACAGCTAATGCAGCGTTTGCGTTCCCTGTGGAGAGGACTGCGGCTGTGCTGGTGAAATGAGAACTGTGCCTTTGGTCTTTTCGGGTTTTCTGTACCTATTGACGGATTGGTTTTTAAAGCATTCTCCTGACATCATCGAACGTCATTCACTTCGATCAGTGACGATAATAGAACGTCCTGAATGACTCTGTGATGGTTTTCACACATCAGTAGTAGTTAACACCAAGAATTGTTGGTGACGTCAATATATAAGGTATTGTTTCAATACACAGTCTTTTGAACCTAGGCCCGTTTATGACCTTAACTCATCTAGGGTGAATTATTCTTTTTGGGGCTCCCGTTCGTTTGTCGTTAACCCCTGTTTTATCGGACGCCGATTTTCTTTGCTCTGCCCCTCTTCTTTTCTTTTTCTTTTTTTGCGTAAGATACCTTAATCTAAGTATATCACTCAACATCTTAGAAAGATAACGCTGTGTGTAAGATTGCGTGTTATACGCAGGCTGTTGTTGTAGAAGGTAATAAGTCTGGTATGGTACTGTCTGTATATATATTGGTCGGTTACGTAGTCCGTTCATTAGTTGTGACTTCCTGTCTCCAGGAAGTTGTGTGTTAACAGTCGCTTGAGGTTGAGTCAAGGCGCCAAGTTGATGTGCGACGCCAGGTAAAGTCCATGGAGTCTGTTGGGATAAATAACTCGTTTGTCGCATACCCTTCACAAGCGGAGTTTGTGAGAGAGCAGCTTGTACTTGCTGTTTTGCCTGCGGCGGATTTTGTAAGCTACCCGAAGCTAATCCTCCTGATAGGAGAGTTTTTAATGGTTCTTTTACGACTCCGAAATATGGAGCGTTCTTAGACGTCTGTACAAGTGGTCTGAAGGCACCATAGGTGGCTATGTTTGATTTTGACTGTCCAGTTTGTAGAGTAGTAGGTTTTACCTGTATTTGTCCTGTCACAGTCGGGTCACTTGCTACTGTAGCTACTTTGAGGTTTCTGAAAGGAACAGTCCTAGAGATCTGGTCTTTCAACTTTTGCCAGAAGCTTCCCTTTTCTCCTCTCAAGTTACCTAGCTTGTTTAGAGGATTCATAATCGTCTTAGGATACAAATAGTAGTATAACAATACCTGTGGCGACACCGCGAACGGAGAATTTGTTGTTGGATACCATTGTGGACTGGAAGACCGACTTGAAGCTAGTTTTAAAGGTGGAGCCTGGTTTCTCCAAGAGCCCCAAGGCCAAGAATTCTGTCCATAAATGTAGTGTGGCCTTAAAGGGGCAACTTGGGGAAGGTGCTGCGTTGTCTGTGCAAGAGCACCATTCAAAGATGGATGTATCCTGTTAGAGGATAGTAAAACTTTTTGCCTTACACTTGGAGAATAAGGTGGCCTCGCAAACATGTTATTATATGCTCGTATTGGTAAAGATGGTCTCTGATTAGGGACTGCCGTTTGAGGAAAGCGAGTCTGTGACATTTGTGAAGTGATAGTTTGTCGGTGAGGTGCTTCAAGCAACGCCAGTTTGGATGAAAGCGATTGCTGATTCTGTTGTAGAGGAGAAGCTACTCGAGCCCGAGCTCCTCCAGGCTCGGGGTTCTGGTTTAGCATAGGTTGAATTAACTTGACTTGTTGCTTTTGAACAAATGGTTGTTGAAAGGAAGCAACAGGTGTCTTTGGCATATTTTGAACAATCCCTTTTAGTGGAGGGCCACTCTGATGAACGTTTAACTGCTTTCCTGCCTTTAACTGTCCCATTCTATTAATGGATAGAGAGGTGAGTGGTATCCTGAAACGAACTGGTACTCCAGTCTTGGTTTTTGGTAATGGAATATGCCAAACAATCGGGTTATGTATCTGCGCATAACTGGACGTCCTTTCTGGAAATCCAAGATGGTTATTGACCATGGATCCTGCCGAAGTAGGAAAATAATTATATCCCTGGAAATTTCTTATAGGAACTTGCTGAATCCCTGCGGCATTACCCTGCTGCACCTTTGCCGGTGGGTTAAGCCTGGACGATGTTTGATATGAAAGTTGATTAAGCAGAGCAGGTTGACGATTAGAACTCATCTGCTGCGTGGGTGAGGCTTGACCCAAAAGTGGCCTTTTCATTTGTTGCACAGCAGCTGGAGTCTCATGCCTGAGAGTTCCTTGAGATTGAGCTGATGATAAAGCAGTCATAGCTGATGGGGGATTCTTGTTCGCTGACTGCATTGCTTGGGTGCCATACCTAACTGCAGCTTTATTTGAAACTGGTACAGCTGCGCCAGGATGATAGTAATTCCACGTATAAGAAGGCAAGGTTTGCGCTATCTGATTAGAATTGACAGTTTGAGGTTGTGCAGCTGACAGTGACACTGGCTCGTAGGCGTTTGGTGCTTTCGCTAGTTGTTGGTCCTTCCCATATGCCTGATGTGGGCGAGACATCGTAGATGGATTGCTCCCAGGAGGTGTGTTCTCACTGGATAGGCTGGCCAGTATCTGCTGCAAATTATTGGCAATAAAGTCTGAAGAAGTAGGTTGTTGCTTGTGATAGGCTGGAGCCACCGTAGTGAAACTTTGACTAACAGCCGTTGGAGATGGATGGGGAAGATAGGGTCGATTATTTCGTTGCCCGTTGGTAGGCAGAGTCATAATTGAGGCAGGACCCCTCGTTGTTGAGGACTCCTCTGTCACTTTCTTTGCATGTTCTAAAAAGAAGAAAACAGGAATTCATAACTTTTTATAACAGGAGAATGAAAGAAAACTGTTTATCAAAACTGCTTGTCATTGTACCTGTTGCTTTCCCTAATACGGATCTCAATGTTTCGACCACAACACCTTAAACACCAACATCATCAACGCTTCCTCACCTTTCTCCTTTAAAAGAGCTTTTAAGGCATTTATTTGTAATAATTATTAGTATACTCCAACAAAATTTTGGGAAAAAGCCTTTTAATATTCAACATTTGTAAACTTCCGTAATATTGATTAGTTTAATTTTTCACCTCATATTATGTTGTATCCGTCGCCGTAATTTTTATACTATCTTCGAAAAATTGTAATTGAGGAGGCCTAATTAACATAAGCTCTATAGTTTCTTTTAGGCCTCCTCGCCATCTCTTCCTACATTTTTTTTTTTGGCATCTCTTTGTAATTATCGTAATCGTGTGGCAAATAAATAAAATACCTAAAATACCTAAAATACCACTTATTGGCGGTTAGACTATATTTAGCAGCAAACAGACTCGGTCAGAACGTCGCAATAAACATCAAAGTGATTATCGCAAGTATAGCGATAATGGAACTTGTCATGGACATTGGACGATAAATGACAACTTTTATCATAAACTTACTGAAATAGACGTGGCAATGTCTCATTAGCACAAGAATTTCTAGGCGAGGTAGTTCGCAAGGGAAAATATAGAACTCGTCTATCATTCCTCTCAGGAGGCGATTTCCGAATTGATGTTTGTGGCGGCCAATTCCAGCCTTGCCTCCCCAATCCTGAGACAGCAGGCCTTGTCCTCGCACTTCCTCTCGCAGATCACCATTAACATAAACCTGCAAAGAGAAATATCAAAGGGGTTATTTCTCGAGGGTACTGCTGTTTTAAGTCAATTCAGTGTTACCCATGCACGAAATGCTCCTGTCGAGATATGAAGAAGATATCGAACATAAATTTCATCAGGGAGCACTTATCGCAATGATGTTTTGGTGATTTCTGCAGGCAAGGCAGTAAAACGTGTTAAGTTCAGCCCAACTTTTTCTAGTCTTATTATCCATGTCCATCGGTCGTGATTTTACGACTTCGCTAAGCGAGTGCTATATTCTCAACTCAGCCTGGAATGCATACCCAGCGCTTTCTATCTTCATCTCCGAGGTTACAGTTAATTTTTACCCATTTTCAGACTGATTCTATTCGCTTACAACTTTTGTAGATAAAATTAAAAAATAAGTTTAAAAACGAATGCTGCCTATGAAGGGAAATATCACCACGGCTCATTGGAGAATCATCAAATAGAGAGTGAAGAATATCAGGCCTTGCCTTCCAAATTTAGTGTTGGAATTCTTCTAGAAGAGTCCTAAAGATTCGTCATAACTCTTTAATCACTTACTCTCGCTCGCTGTCTCTTTGCGTTGTATGTGGCCGTAATCTGTGTCCACTCCCCCTCCCTTATCAAGGGACGAGTTTGCAAACTGAATATGGTATTATGATCCTCATTTCTGTGAAACCACCGAACCTTTGCATTCTCAATTTCAAAGTGATACTGCCCGTCACTGTGCCTTGAATGACTTCCTACTGTGTCGAATATTGATTGGATGCCTTTGTTTGTGTCAAGTTTGATCCACGTTGCTATGGTGATACCCTCCCTTGGTATTCTTTGGAAGTGTGCGCCATCAAGAAGCACGTCTCCACCTGCGATGAGGAGACGGCGGTGGTGGTAATGGTGGTGGTGGTGGATGGAAAATAAAAAAAATAATTAATGAGTTTCGTACTAATTGAATTGTAGAGGAGCAGGAAGGGGAGGGATAAGTACACATTGTGTTTTGTGCTAGAAAGAGTTAGTTTGTACTTCGCCTTCACAAAAATGAACGCTTCAGACGCCACGAATCAATAAACTGCATGTGAAACAGTTTTTTTCTGCAATAGACATTGAAAACGGCTTTAAATTGAACAATTATTACGTTATAGCTCAGTAATTTTAAGTCACTGGCGGGCTAGCTGTTATTCCTTCCACAACATTTATCAACCAAAGAATACTTAAAAACCACAACATTCACCCACCTAGAAATCCTGTTAAACCAGTTAAACTACCTAATTAGTAAATGTGATTCCATCGCATTTTATCCAAGAAATAAAGACAAAGGGCTATGACGTCATCGTCGTTAATGTATTCGTGCGCAAGTTAATGAGATTCCAGCCCCAAAAGGATAATTCGGTGCACCCTATACTACATACTCAAGGTTTTAACTTGCCTATGTTGAACGAACTGTTTTTGAACATTTCAACGTTGTTTATGGATCTTACCTAGTAGGTTAGCCGCATTACCACATTTTCCACCATGTGGAACAATCTGTGCTCCGTTTGCAAGAAGCCCATCGTTTCCACTTCCGGAATCATCTTGTAATCCACTCTGGGTGTACTTGTCAAAACTTAAGTGTATGGAAGGTGGGCAGTACGCTATTAACGAAATGCAATTGATTAATGATTAATATCAAGTATAATGGTTTTGTACCATGTGTATGACAAGCTGCAAAGGGCTTACTGCCACATAAAGAAAAAAGGGAACTTAACCAGCTGAACGTTTTTGAGCGACGCACGTCAACCGGAAATGAGCCTTTTTCTCTTTTAATATTCCTTGACGACACCAAATTTGTATTGCTAAGTGTCTTTACCCTTATAGAGACGATATGACTAAACGTTTGTTCAAAATCATGGCTCAAGTGTGCAGAAAAAAGTCCACTTCCGGTTAACGTGCTTCGCTCAAAAACGCCGCTGCTTAAAACTCACTAAATTCACCTTACTCGCGGAACGGGATAATGAATCTACAGCAAGTTTAAAGAATTATTAAACACTCAAATGAATTTATAGAATAGCCTTACATTCACAATAGTCACCAACATAGCCCAGCCTGCAGACACACTTTGATATTCCTGGCTTGCAGGTACCACCGTTCATACACGGGGAAGCTTGACACATCCAATCTTTGTCTCGCTGGGTTTCCACTAAAAGAGAATTCAAAAAGTATTCGCTATAATAAAATTAAATTTCTTAAGTTATATTTTTCACAGAAATAGAGGATAAAAGCCTTTTTTCAAAGCTGTGTGTAGTAATTAATAAACAACATGCAATGTTTTCCTGGAAGACAGTAGCATTCTCACCCCAGCAATCCAGGCCATCTCCAACGAAACCGTGCTTGCAGATACAGTGCCCACCGACACAGTGGGCATCACGATCACAGTGCAGACATTCCTCTGTGAATACAACAAGAATAAGATTCTCAAACACTCTGGCTAGCAATGTTGAGCCCCAGTTAATCAGCCCAATAAAAATAGAAAGGGTGGCGCGTAGTCGAGACACTCGCCTCCCACCATGTTGCTTGGGTTGAGTCCCGATATCGACACCATTTGCGGGTTGCGTTTCTTGTTGTTTGTCTCCCTTAGTACAAGAGGTTTATTTCCCCGATACCTCTTCTCAAAAACCAACAATTCCAAATTCCAATTCTATCTGAAACAAACGGAAATTTTACACTCACTTATTTTGCGATGAATGGCAACTGATTCGTGCTTGTTGATAGAATTTTGTGACCGTTTTATACGGAGAGGTTTCACATTCGTTCGTCAATATTATTTTTGGGAATGATGAGAGAATGCGTTTGCATGAGAATGCCGCTACGTTCTGGTTCTATAAGCATAACACCAAAACAGGCCAACAGGTATACAAGACTTCACTAACTTATGATGAAGTGTTCTAAAAGTTAAGTGAAACGCTTATAACCAGAGTCGATTACCAAGAGGAATGTCAAGAAAACGAAATTACTAACCTCCTTTCCCAGGAAAGAATTTTGGAGCAGAAGAGTACTTGTAGGCGCCAACATCTAAAAGAATAAACAAAGTATAAAGACATGAAACATTTCTTCCCGGAGTACATCCTACCCGATTTTTATCGCTCATGTTCCAGTTTCGTGTTTCTTCGTAAAGAAATCTGTCATTGTTCTGTTTGCAGTACCGTTGACTTAGTTTTATCTTGCACATACACTGTAGTAAATATTTCAACTCCTTGGGGGTTTTTAGTGTATTTATTATCGCTTGCCTATAAGCTGAAGCAAAGCTCAACGACTTCAGTGTGTGTGAAATAGGTCAATTTTACTAGACTGAATAATCAGTAAACAGCCATAACTCCTTCTGATAGCTAAACGGTTTCATATCCGAGGCAAAATTTGTATCATATCTACAACAAAAACAAGTGTTTTCTACCCTTTGCGTTAATATATTTCTGAGTTTCAATGTTTTCCAAATCACACGCCCAGTTTTTGTATAAGACGGTATATCGCATCCGCTAGATCACATGTCGTGCTCGTTAAGGACTCTACATGTCAGTCTGTAGTGATATAATTGTCAAGTAGGCTTTGTCAAAGTCAGTGTCAGTCAAACCTTCACATCTTGGTCCAGAGAAATCACCACGGCAAAAGCACTCGTAGTTATCGTCAATTGTCTCAAGACAAACAGCAGAGTTGAGGCAGGGATTGGACGTGCAGGGGTTGGCTAATGTTAGTAAAAGATTAGTCTTAGGTCAGTATTCAGTCAGAACTTGTGACAAGTAATCTCGGATCACTTAATCTTTAAAAATGATTAAATAATTAAGTTTGTTTACGTAGCTTACCCTGAGTTAGTGCCGTTAGATTGCTTGCCTGAGAAAACAGCCGATATTTATTGACTCCACCACTGGTTTCCCTGTAATCTGATTGGATGAAACAAATTTTCAGCCAATCAGAAGCACTGCTCCGATATGCTTAGTGACAGGTCATCAGTATGGAATTTCTGTCCTCAGGGGGGAAACCGGTGATGACGTCGCCCGCGAAATGTCGGCTGTTTTCTCAGACTACTTGATTGCCTTAAGAGGTAAGGTTCAAGTCAGTAGGAAGTTAGTACCGGACATCTTCTTTTAATCAGTTGATATTTTCAACTGTTACTCAACAAACCTGCTATTGTTATGATAGATGTTATCATCATTACAATAACATTATTTTTACAATGGATTTCCAACAATTTTAAGGTTAAGATAACCGTGTGGCCTGAGGACTCTATGGCCCTGCTTTCTATTAGCTGTTCTGCTGCCAGCTTCTGAAAGTCTTGCTTACTTAAAAATTCGTCATGTCAGAAATATGTCGCTTTATTACTCATATTATCTCAAGAAAATGCCTCACTGGAAACCTTTCTTTTTGTAAGTGGTGTTTGTTCCTAGACTACAAAATTAATTTTTTTGCTTTTCTCAATACTATTCATAATAAGCATCTTGCACACAAGCTTGTCAATAAACAAAACCGGTTCTAACATAGTCCTTAGTGATTTTAGATGGCAGATACTCGGCCAAATGCATACAAAAAATCTGAAAGGAATTCCAAAATTCATTACCTTTCATATTCTCGGTTGTCTTGCGTACAGGCGCCACCTCGGAAATAAAATTTGCTGAGGTAACTGGAGGTGGAGGCGGAGCTAAAACTTGATCAGGTATAAGAACTGAGTGGAGAAAAATAGAAGGAAAGATTGAGATCTAAGGAGCTGTTTACATGCTGTTTACACCCTAGAAGGCAGAACAACTATTCCTTAAAGAATTAAAGATGACAGGCCCTCTGCTCTCTTCTCTAGAGGTGAAAACTACCCTTCAGCAGAATTATCACGATAATCAGCACATGGTAAAGCCAAACGAAATGGTCGGCTTTATTGCAGTGATTAGACACGGAACGACTGGTTGCCATTTTTTCCTGGTTTGTCCCTAGCACAAGAATCTACCGAGGGAAGGCAGTTTACATGGTGCTTCTTCCTACTTTTCAGCTTGGAAGATCCTAGTACTAGGAAGTTCCTAGTACTAGGGACAAGTACCCTTATGTAAACTGAATACACAAAACATATGGCTCTAGGATGATCCACCTTCTATGATCTTCCTGGTGCTAGAGATCTTCCCCCCTCCATGTTAACAGCCTCTATTATTCATTATAAATTGAAAGATGACACAAATAGTATTAGAAAGTACAACTATACCAGTCAATAAATCCCTTTACGTATCTAAAATTTGAATACGGTTTTCGATAAAAATAATTAAAATATTAGCCCTCACCGTTGCATCTTGTTCCTCTGTAAGCTCGTGGACACTTGCACAAATAAACCGTGTAAAACACCAGACAACTTCCTCCGTTATTACATGGATTGGGATAACATGGATTACCTGAAAATGCAAAGCAAAAATTCTTTTATAAAAGTGTATATGAAAAGCGTTTGTGATTAAGGTCTCACAATCGACATGACCTCCTCTTGTGAACTTCCTAAAAATTGGAAATCGATACTTTTTCCAAGCGTTACACATCTAGTAAACGTAACATTTCACGAGGTTGGGTTAGGGAAGTCAGGCTCGATCACTCGCAGATTTGGATGAGCAGTATTACCCTTAAAAGCGGACTCCTCTATGAGACGGACACCTTGGTAAAACGGTCGCTTATATAGTGTCAGTCCCTGCCTTTCTTACTTCCTTTCACTTGACTCTTTTTAAGACGGACATCACTCTAAGACGGACACTTGGTGCTGGTCCCAAATATTTCCGTCTTAGAGAGAGTTGACAGGATTTGGATTTCGCTCTAGCTGAAACAAAAATGTGAAGGAAAAAAAAAGACCTGGCCCACTTATCATTCCCAGGTTTAACCCCGTGAAGAATCTGCCTGAGGTTTTCTTTAAAGCTCGCGTTCTTCTTATCTGTAGCCTTATAAAAAGAAATAATAACGCAAATAAAAATGCTTTACGGCAAAGCGTTCACTGTGTATTTTTGCTGTAAATTGCGGTTCTTATTCTCAGGTGACTGGCTTAAATTGCTAGTTTGTCAGGGAGTTCTTGAGTTTAAAATCTGGACCTTTTTCCGTTCGGAACTCAGTTTCCTTTGCCTCCCACCCTGGTGACTTTACCAGCACAAATTTCTCATCAAGAGCTTACTTTCGCAATGGGGACCATTGAATCCGTCCCGACACTTGCACTGGTAGCCTTTTCCTGGAACTGTCACGCACAAACCTCCATTTTTACAGGGATTGGGTACACAAGAATTGACTGCAAAAAACATATTATGAATTAATAAGTAGTGATACAACACAGTAACCTCTGTCTTAACGGACACCTCTATCAGAGGCGGACACCTCCCTAGGCGGACACCTAGAGTTGGTCCCCGCCTTTCTTCACCCCCTTTAGTTGACTCTTTATAAGACGGACATCTCTTTTAGAAGGACTCATGGTGTCGCTCCACGAGGTTGTCTGTTTTTGTGAGAGTTGAATGTAGAGCTAAAAATCCAGTGAGATGAGAGAAAGATAAATGAAGAGCCACTATATGTGAAAGTACCACCCATTCTAAATTATTCCTTATTTATACATGAAGAAAGGATAGTTTATTTCTTACCGTCACAGTTGCGTCCCAAAAAACCGTTATGACAGTTACATCTGTAATGGCTTGTCTTGTCTCGAACGCACACGCCCCGGTTATGGCATGGGTTAGGATTACAATGATCATCTAAAAAGAATAAGTTACTTATTTATCATGTCATGGAAAAAGCTTGACACTTTCCCTGCACTCTGTCTGCTCCATTGTAGCCTGTTCACAGAACCTCTGCGAGTTTTCCCCTCACAGATGTCCAAGTGTACGTATTGACTGCTATCGCAACGGGGTAAGTAAATGAAACCGAGGTGAAAGCTTGAGTGGACAATTTCAGACAAATCACTCTTTTTTGTCACCCAAACCTCGAGTTTTTTCCTTCGTTCACAAAAATGTGGAAAGGGTCTATTCTTGCTTAGTTCTGACCTCGAGTTTGTGCCTTTGTTCACAAGAATGCGGAAAAGGTCTATACTTGCTTGATTCTGACCTCAGTTGGGACGAGACGGAGAATCACGATCAAGGCCTTATTTCTCATGCTTTTTATTTACAACGCAACCGGTGCCAGTCTTTTTGAGTTACACACTAGTGGACAGAATCCGAAAAACCAAGAAATAAATCGGGCAATTTACCTTACAGGTTGTTTAACGTACCTTGGCAATGGAAACCAGCAAAACCAGGCTCGCACGCACAGCTGTAGCCTTTTTCTTCTTCCACCACGCACACGCCTTTGTTCTTACAAGGATTGGGATTGCAATAATCCACTAGAAGAAAAAAGGAGGAAATCAACGACGTTATGACTCATTTATGGAGCGTTTTCACATGACGTCACAACGGCCATATTGGTTTTACAAAACAATGAAACGGCGGCCATGTTGGTATAACAAGTAAATCCTGTGAGAGTTGAACTCTTTTGCAGGTGTAAACGCTTTCTTTTGTTCCAAATGTCATAGATGCTGGCACTGAGAGTGAAATCGCTCTTTACCTAACCATTAGCTGTACAAGCCTGTTCCAAAAGTTCAGTTTTCAGGGACTGAGCACTCCCCAACCCCTCCCCCCTCCTCTCCAGATCAAGAACTTTTGGTCCTAAGAGAATTTGAGCTAGACACACATCTTCGTTTGTTTATTTTTGAGGCATATTTTGGAAAATTGAAGGTAAAATCGATTGCTATGGTTAACCTGTAACAAGGCCAAAAATGTTGTTAGCTTCAGCAATTATTACGTTGAATTTGGAAAGGGAAAAAGATATACAACAGGTAATAAACTAATCACGCTACCCCGTTGACCTAGGAAGGGTATTTTTTCGGCTTGTATATGTGTACGAGAATTAACTATTCTTCTATTCTTAACTAACAGCATCTACGTTTTAGAATACACATAAATTGCGTAATTTAAGTTCCAACATGCCCGAAAGAATATGCAAAGATAACTTTGTAGATCTTCAAAATTAGTAATCCTTTTTGTTTTATCTTGAAGCGAAGCTAAGTGTATTGCTGGTCGGATGAAAAACGACGATGCGATTGAGCTACTTTAAAATCATTATTCATTTATATTTTTATATTTTTCATAGTATAAGCAATTGGAATCATATTTGTTGTTAACCTACAGATTGTTAAATTATATGTTATTTTCAAACTGACAATAGCAAGAGTCATGCTTTTTATTTAAAACAAAGAGTTTTTGCGCTCTCTTTGAACCATTTCTATAGTATTTATTACGTTTCAGTTTCATTATCATCTTTAACCACTGCTATTAAATATTGTTGTATTAGATACTCAGCAAGTTGTGATGCATACGTACTAATTATTAGCATGCCTGGGATTAATCTCGTACCCAGATCTCACTCTGTTTTACACTTGGCCGTGGGAGATCTGGGTACGAGATTAGCCTGGGATTGGTTGACTAGTATCTCTTTGTTATTCGGCTATTATCGTCATCGAAATAATTTTTATCCTTGTCGATATTACTATTATTACAAGTATCATTTATCATTATCGTTATCCTATCATTATCATCATCATTATCATCATCAACATCAAATCACCATGCTGTTTCCATCTTTCAAAGTTGATGAAATATCAAAGATTTGTTTTTTGTCCTGTTCAACCAGTTAGCATGCAATAACACTGCATATTCAGTTGGTTATGGGCTCCTGGTAGAAGAAAGACCTTAAAAATTTTTCCGTATTTTTGCATATTTCTTCAGTCAATTGTTTCGTTTTTATAATGGACTAAACATTCTCTTGACTTACGATGAGGCTTAGGTCGAAGCCGCAATCTTTGTACTTTGTTTGCCTCTGAAAGACCAAGGACCAAGGATACATTCAAACACATGATGCCTTTATTTGCCTTTCAATCAATCTGAAAATTCTTTTTAAATGAAGGCCATAATTCTCTCCTTCTGTCGGTCATTTCTGAACCAAAGTAGAGTCATAGGAATAGATGGTACTCTATAAAACTAAGGATACGGGCTCAGGAAAGAGTGTAGGGTGTTTTTGAATCTTTCATACTTAGTCATAGAATGATTTTAATATTTTCCTCGCGCGGTCATCTTTCTGGTTCCTGTTTCTCAACGTTGAATACCACTATCCAATGGATAAATCAGTATCCAGCGGATAAGTATTAGGAAATTGCGCGTGCGCTATCCACTGGATGGTGATTTATCCCCTGGATAGCGCTTTCCACCTTTCGAGCAACGGGGCCCTGGAAATTCTGCTCACCGTTAGGTAACATGGGCACATCATTTAAAATTCTACTGGAATCCAGTGCGTATTAGTTAATGTCGTGCAAATGTGTGACACAAGCTTGAGTGTTTTTTTGCCGGGAGGTTCCTAAACTTTTTACATGTTCACAGTTTGTGCTCCTAACGACATTTAATTCGCGTTAAACTTGCCTTCACATGTTGCCCCCGAAAACTTTGTGGGACAGCGGCACACAAAGCTGCCTTCATCTCCCAAAAGGCACGTGCCGCCGTTATTGCATGGGTTTGGAATACAGGCGTTCACTGTCAGTGCACGTAGTATGTACAAGAGAAAAGTGTATAATGTGAGAAATGAAATAAGTTACAGTTTACGACTATCTCAACCCTATATTTGATCAGCTTATTTAGAGAGAAGTTTGACGTTACGTTACCAAGGTAGCAGACGTTCTGGATATCGACAATTGTTCTTGATAAAGATAGCCATTTACATTGTAAAACGCTGGAAGAAAAGTATAGGCTGTTTGTTCCTGACTTCAGCCATGCACAGGAAAGTTATACATGCCAATTTTTCGGTTTTTTTTTTCTGCCATATTTGCGGGACCACGGTGTGTTGAGATCCAGACATTTTGCTACCATGGCAACGTGGGGTAACAACTTCTCCTCTGAGATTCTATAACACAACCTAAAGAAAGGTGTTTTTCTCGACATTTCATCTCTCCAATCAATGTTTTTTGGACGTTTTAAGCAGAATTATCTGGCAGAAAGTGAAATGCGGCCGCAAAGATTTTGGGAAGAGAAAAGGCAGTCCTAACGGAAACTAGACACTGTGTCGTGTTACCAAACTGAAAATTACTTCATCATCAAATGAGTGAGCCTGTCTCCCTCCCTCAGCCATTGTATCTGCCTTAGGTAGCTTAAGATTAGCTTAGGATTTTAAAGACGCTTGAAGATGTTGTTAGGTTCAGCTATTATAAAGTTGAATTTAGAAAAGGAAAAAGATACACAGCAGGTAATAAACTAATCATGCTACCCCGTTGACCTCGGAAGGGTGTTTTTTCGGCTTGTATATGTGTACGAGAATTAACTATTCTTCTATTCTTAACTAACAGCATCTACGTTTTAGAATACACATAAATAGCATAACTTAATTTTCAACATGCCCGAAAGAATATGCAAAGATAACTTTGTAGATCTTCAAAATTAGTAATCCTTTCTGTTTTATCTTGAAGCGAAGCTAAGTGTATTGCTGGTCGGATGAAAAACGACGATGCGATTGAGCTACTTTAAAATCATTATTCATTTATATTTTTATATTTGTCATAGTATAAGCAATTGGAATCATATTTGCTGTTAACCTACAGGGCTGAGTTGCTCAAAGCATGGTTAGCTTTAACCATTGGTTAAGCAGTATCAAAATCAATACGTTGTCAAGGTATTAAACGCTGGTTAACGCTAATTATGCTTCGAGCTACTGGGCCCAGATTGTTAAATTATATGTTATTTTTCAAACTGACGATAGCAAGAGTAATGCTTTTTATTTATAACAAAGAGTTTTTGCGCTCTCTTTGAGCCATTTCTATAGTACTTATTACGTTTCAGTTTTATTATCATCTTTAACCACTGCTATTAAATATTGCTGTATTAGATTCTCAGCATGTTGTGATGCATACGTACTAATTATTAGCATGCCTGGGTTTGGTAGACTAATAGCTCTTTGTTATTCGGCTGTTATCGTCATCAACATAATTATTACCCCTATCATTATTACTATTATTACAAGTATCATTTATCATTATCGTTATCCTATCATTATCATCATCATTATCATCATCAACATCAAATCACCATGCTGTTTCCATCTTTCAAAGTTGATGAAATATCAAAGATTTGTTTTTTGTCCTGTTCAACCAGTTAGCATGCAACATGCAATAACACTGCATATTCCATTGGTTATGGGCTCCTGGTAGAAGAAAGACCATAAAAATCTTTTCCGTATTTTTGCATATTTCTTCAGTCAATTGGTTCGTTTTTATAATGGACTTAACATTCTCTTGACTTACGATGAGGCTTAGGTCGAAGCCGCAATCTTTGTACTTTGTTTGCCTCTGAAAGACCAAGGACCAAGGATACATTCAAACACATGATGCCTTTATTTGCCTTCCAATCAATCTGAAAATTCTTTTTAATTGAAGGCCATAATTTTCTCGCTCTGTCAGTCATTTCTGAACCACAGTACAGTCATAGGAATAGATGGTACTCTTAAAACTAAGGATACGGGCTCAGGAAAGAGTGTAGGGTGTTTTTGAATCTTTTATACTTAGTCATAGAATGATTTTAATATTTTCCTCGCGCGGTCATCTTTCTGTTTCCGGTTGCTCAACGTTGAATAGCACTATCCAATAGATAAATCAGTATCCAGCGGATAAGTATTAGGAAATTGCGCTATCCACTGGATGGTGATTTATCCCCTGGATAGCGCTTTCCACCTTTCGAGCAACGGGGCCCTGGAAATTCTGCTCACCGTTAGGTAACATGGGCACATCATTTAAAATTCTACTGGAATTCAGTGCGTATTAGTTAATGTCGTGCAAATGTGTGACACAAGCTTGAGTGTTTTTTTGCCGGGAGGTTCCTAAACTTTTTACATGTTCACAGTTTGTGCACTTAACGAGATTTAATTCGCGTTAAACTTGCCTTCACATGTTGCCCCCGAAAACTTTGTGGGACAGCGGCAGACAAAGCTACCTTCATCTCCCAAAAGGCACGTGCCGCCGTTATTGCATGGGTTTGGAATACAGGCGTTCACTGTCAGTGCACGTAGTATGTACAAGAGAAAAGTGTATAATGTGAGAAATGAAATAAGTGACAGTTTACGACTAACGCAACCCTACATTTGATCAGCTTATTTAGAGAGGGGAATTTTAACGTCACGTTACCAAGGTAGCAAAAGTTCTGGATCTCAATAATCGTTCTTGATTAAGACGGTCATTTGCATTGTCGAACGATGGAGAAAAGTATAGGCTGTTTTCTTCCTGACTTCAACCATGCACAGGAAAGTCATACATGTCAACTTTTTCGTTTTTTTTTCTACCATATTTACCGGACCACGGTGTGTTGAGATCGAGAAATTTTGCTACCATGGCAACGTGGGGTAACAGCTTCTCCTCTGAGACTCTACAGCACAACCTAAAGAGTGATGTTTTTCTGATCTCGACATTTCATCGCTCCAACCAATGTTTTTGGACGTTTTAAGCAGAATTATCTGGCAGAAAGTGAAATGCGGCCGCAAAGATTTTGGCAAGCGAAAAGGCAGTCCTAACGGAAACTAGACACTGTGTCGGGTTACCAAACTGAAAATGACATCATCATCAAATGGGCGAGCCTTTCTCCCTCCCTCAGCCATTTTATCTGCCTTAGGTAACTTAAGATTAGCTTAGGATTTTAAAGACGCTTGAAGGCGACAGCCAGATTAGTGCTTCAGTGAATTAATACTTGACGAATGTCGGTTTTGTCTGAAGTAAAATGTATTTTACGTAATCTAAATTACATTCATCAACGCTATCGTAACGTAATCAAGGATCTTGTATGTCAACCTTAATAACTTTCTTTTTAGTTATCTTAAGAGATATAAGTTCATTGTGATTATCAGCAATTATGGCTTCATCCTGCAGTTCCAACTTCTATTAGAAAATATCTCTACATCTTGGTGAATGTCGTTACGTTTAGCATACGTTAGGCACTATACTATCAAGTATTACTAAGCAGTTCAAAAGCAATTTTGTTTCATATACTGTTTTAGTCATCGTTTATTGTTATTGTAAGTATACTCTTCTTGTTGCAAGTATACTCTTTTCTTACTGTCTCTAGATCTTATTATCAATCAATCAATCAATCAATCAATCAATCAATCATTTATTTTGACATGTTACATCGAGGAGCTAAAAAACTCGTTCAAAATACGAACGTGTGGTATTATAAAACATCATTGTTGTTAACACCCCAGTCCATAATTATAATCATAATTATGAAATCAAAAAAACAAAAAAAAGAATACTTTCGATCATTATCAGTGGCCGATAATTTACTTATATGTGAGGAGGGAGAACAGCACAGTTTGGGAACATATCGACCACACGCTTGAGAATCGGTAACATTTTGATCTGGAAAGTGCCTCCAATTAGTTAGGGACACTTAGAGAGCCACAGCGGGTTTATCAGTCCTTTGAATTGTCAAGTGTCATTCTCTTTCGTCGACCTGCACCATTCTATAAAACCTCCTGTTTCATTGGTCCCCTTTAATCTGCACTTCCATTGTTTTCAGGGATAGGGGCATTGTTATGTCACAATGCCTATTGTTTTCTCAGCCAATTACAAACAATTTTTCAAATAGGTGCAGATCGCCCACGGTCTTTAGTTTGGTTTTCTTGTTTGCACATGTCTTTTGCAAAGCGAAATAGGAAAAAAAGTTGACAAACCGAAGTAACTCACTTAGCTCGCAGTGTTTTCCTTTGTATCCTCTAGTGCATTTGCAGTTAAAAGAATATCTACTTTTGAAGCATGATCCACCGTTTCTACATGGATTGGGATGACACACTCCTGTATTTAAAAAACACAACAATAAGCGAAGATGTAATATACGGAGCAAGGACTATCCTAGACTTTCAGTCGGTGCTAAATAGAGGGAGGCGAAGAATGTGTAAGCATGCCTTACTAAGACTGAAATACTTTAGGTAGAGATTTGAAAACGTGTTAAATTCTATTTTCTCTTTGGATAAAAATTTTCGCAGGAGATACTGAAGGTTCCTGCTAGTATTTAACCTCCCCTACGATCCTGTTTACTGCCAAATCCAGAGCTGACCTTTCACTAATATATGTGTTATATTTCATGCGTGAGGGATTTACCTTGCAGAGCTACTTCTGAAGAGGACTGTGTCGAACTAGAGTCTGCTTTCAAGTTGTTTGGTAGGGCGCTTGTGCTGTGAACTTCGGGCACATTATGTCGACCATCGGCGTTTGCTTGCCTTCCAAATTCTTGGTTTAAAGGAAAAAATGCAAGAAAGGCCTATTTTTAGCAAATGAATAGTGAAGAAAAAGTCTCTTTAATTTTCGCTTTTAAAACAAAACCAGCTCTCGAACGCCTAGCAGAACCGTTTGTTTCATACTGAATGCGTTATGTGTTAGGAAAAAATATGTGGAGGCTCTCAAGCACTGTTGGGAAGCTAAGTGAGTTAAAAGGAAGTATTTGTTTGTTATTGAAAAGGAGTCTATCCAACATATCTTCAGTTTTCATGTAAAGGGGTATTACATGAGCATTTTCACCAAACAAACCAACTGTTGCTTCGAATTTTCAAGTCCTAATCAGTTGTCTTTTGTTCATTATGCAATTAGAACGAGAGAGCAGCGCTCACAGTTTTTTAGTCAATTAGCGACTTAGTTGCATATCTTTAGCTTTAGTTTAGAGGGGTCGTGTATGGTTTATGTTCACCTTCACAGTTTGTTCCGTCATATCCAGGCATGCAATGACATTTATACCCTCCGTTCTTCGTTCGTGAACAAGTTCCTCCGTTTTTACAGGGATTTGGTTGACACAGGTCAGGTTCTTTATAACAGAAGGATTATTAAAACTGTCAGATAGTTTGATGATAATTACGTGTTAACAAGTTTCATTCGAGCGTTCGTCAAGTGAAGAACTGAAGGAACATGCATGAGTTCAAAGCTAAAATGGGGGATAATAGGGTTGAGACTCCCTCCTCCTGATTACGCCCACCCCTCCCCCCAAAATCAATGTTGTATTTGAGACCCTCAAGTCTTTCTTTTACGACAAACAACATTGATTCGGGAATGAGTAAATTTACGGCGTTTAAACAGAATAAAAAAATAAGTGAAGAAAATTGTGGATAAAATCGCTCGTTTTAGACAAGTGGGCCAATTTCTCTGTCCCTGATTGTAGCTATTGGACCCTTTGATTAAGTAGCCCCTTTTCCTTTAGAGTGGTTTTCGTTTGAGTGTCGTAAAACCAAAACCAAAGTAATTACTCTGGCCAATCACATAGGACACAGACAATACATTGAACCAATCAAAACTCGAAGTAATTACATGTGGCTGACGCAAATGTCACAATTGGCTTTGGTTTTACTTCTGATTGGATGAAAAGGTGGCGCGAATCTTTTAAGCCAATCGCATCGTGTAGAAAGTGCAAAACCAATTACTTTTCGACACTCAAATGAAAACCGCTCTATTGTTGATTTTTTAAACAAGTTATGCAGGATACTATGAAACCTACAGTAGAAAGCGGGGAAGGAGCAATTTTTTTGTACGGCATATTGCATCTTGCGTTTTCAAGAAGTCTTTCATGTTAGTAATTTTAACCAGGACTGCAGATTTTCCCTTAGTTGATAGAGATACAGATATTTATTAATATTGCGCTGAAAATATATACATATTGTGAAGGGTTTGAACCCAGGAGTCATTTCAAAAAGAGGTTGAGTTTGATCGTCAGGGTGAACGTAGTCCTGAATAGGACTGTTGTTGTTGTTGACAGTCACTGTTAACAACAACAGTCCTACTCAGTACTACGTTCGCCCAAACGATCAAACTCAGCCTACTTTCATATACATATTCTAAGGCGCTGCAAAAAATGCAAAAAAACACGAACATGTAACACATAGTACACCCGGAGAAAATGAAAATACGACAAGGAAATCAACTGAAAAATAAATACTGTGAACAAAATGATTCATTGAGCAAATGCCATACGATAAAAGGGAAGTCTTTAGAGCCTGCTTAAAACCCTGACTGTTCCGGATACTCCTGATAGCCGGCTACAGGAAAAGTGTTTCAAAGTGTGGGGCCGACAGGAGCGAAAGCTCTGCTCCGAGGGTCTTGCACTTAGTTATGGGGGTCTTAAATCACCTACCATTACAGTTCTTTCCCATGTACCCTGTTGGGCATACGCACTTGTAGTCTTCATCATTAATCTCAATGCATTGTCCGTTGTGCATACAGGGACTTGGATTGCAAAGGTTTTTCACACACTGATAGCTGTCAATACTAGTTTGAAGGCATTTATTTCCAAATTGACAAGGATTAGGTTTGCACAGATCACGCTCTACGAAAGAAAGTTACAAGTTTGTTTAATCATTTGAGCTGAAACATTCACCAGCTACGACGGTATATATAACGATGAGAAAAAGTCACTCCTTAAAAAAATGGCACAAATTATTGCTTGCTTTAAAGTCAAAGTTTTGCTTTTTTCATTTAAACTTAAAAAGAGAAATAATTAAATAAATAAATGAATAAATGAATAAGGGATATTCAAAGTATTTACGTAAATAAGGAGGAAATATTTACGACAAATATTGACCTGTTAGAGCTGGGAGCTGGAGGATTAAAACTCCTTGTACTTAGTGTTATAAAGCACGGATTTATGCAAATTCGAAGCCAACACCCAATTGAGAAATGTAAGCTATAAGCTACTTTGTATGAATAAATGGCTGGTCCAACTGAACTTACAAGTTGACTAGATAATCGTTGTTCTTCAAAATGTTTGCGTAGCGATTGATTTTATCTGTGATACTGTAATCAAAAAAAAGTACAGACCTTGACAGTGCGTCCCCTTAAAACCCATTGAACAGTTACAAACAAATCCATCATCAGTATGCAAGCAAGCTCCGGAGTTAAGACAGGGATTCGGGCGACATGGATCCACATCTATTTATACAGGTAGATATAAATATTGCGAAAAACTTATTGAATTGTTGAATACATCATGTCGTCTAACCAGCCTACAATCGGCGACAAAATTTGTTGAGAAACGCTCTCCTTTTGGGCCTTTCTGACGTGTTGCTAACTTAAACAGAGGAAAAAAAACTTTCCCTCCCCCACCCTCTCAATGCAATGCTCGAGCTACCTGTAGAAAACAATAAACACACCAACTTTCAATGGAGTGGAGCGGGAAGAGGGAAAGTGGGGGGAGGGGAAGGGGGAGTGGACTGTTTTGCTCTTTAAAGTTACCCCATCTGTCGACAATGTCTCAAAAAGTTTGTCGCCTATTGTAGATTGTTTTGACGACTGGAACCTTTCAGGCACTAATAAAGAACAACAAAAACATCAATAAACTTTTTTTGTCATAATAAGTCTAGGTCTAATCAAACCCGTAACCACATTCCTTTCAAACTTGAGTCAAGTACTCCTGGCCCCGGTTGTTCAAACGTAGTATAGCGCTATCCACCGGATAAATCACTATCCAGCGGATAAGTATTGGGAAAACTAATTGCACTATCCACTGGATAGAGATTTACCCGGTGGATAGCGCTATCCAGCCTTTGAACAACCGATGCCTGGGCTTTAACTAAAAAAATAACAAGATAAATAAATGGTAGATACCATTGTCTCTTAACGTACCTTGACAATGGGATCCACGGTATCCCGCTGTGCAGTTGCACAGGAAACCCAGTTCGTCGTTAACTTCCATACACATTCCATCATGTAAGCACGGGTTAGGGTGACATTGGTCTTTCGCTGTAAAAAATAAGGGATTCTTTAATTGTATACACGTTATATGATCGTTTCTATGTGAGTCAAATACATAATTTATCTGTTTAGTGCACCAGAATATACTTTTCTCATGTAGCTGTAATTTCTCACATTGTATTGCACTTCGTTTGGCTTCCCATCTTTTTACTTACCGTCACATCTTGCTCCTTTGTAACCAGTGATGCACTGACAAGCAAACCCAGTCCCTCCAACCACTTCACGGCAGCTACCCCCATGAGCACAAGGATTTGGATGACACTGATCGAGCTCTGAAAGAAAAGATATAAGTTACACAAGGTAAAAGTTTCAGTAGTGCGAATCGCTTCAATAGAGAAGAGTTAAGTAGAACATTTTGGCATGGAACCACGCCTCCTATTGGTCGATCGGACTTCATTAGTGTTTCCCTGACTATGGTTTTACTTTAAAGACTGTGACAGAATCCCGAGGGAGTACTCAACAAAGTTCTGCCCCCGAGGTCCAACCCTTACCCTGTTACAGAAAAGGCACGCCTTTCTTATACTTCATATAAGGTACCCCTCTCAGAAACCTAATTTTGAACTTTGCATCTCTTTTAACTACTGCAAATACACTGTCGTTTAAGTAAGGATAACTCACAGCACCAGAACGTTTTTTCCACTTTTTTTCAGCCATAAAATGTATCTGTTACCCATTTGGGGCATTTTAGAGACCGAAATGACAGACTCTCTCTACACTTTCGTATATACTTCAGCTCGTGCAATCCCTGCTCTTTCATATACCTGAAGCCTGAAAAAATTAAAGTACCCCTTTCGCTCAGAACCTCTACGTAAATTAGGCCATTCAGTAGCTATCACCTAGTCTTTCTAGTGTTTATTACCTAGACATGTCGCTCCTTTGAATCCCAGTGTGCAATTGCAAGCGAAGCCTCCACCAATTTCCGAACAGAATCCTCCATGGCTACACGGATTAGGCCTGCAAGGGTCTTTGTCTGGAAAAAAAAAATTCTTCGGTTTGGTACAAATAAACACGCTTGTAATGTGAGCTCTTGTTTAACTTGGACATATTTCTTTACAGAACCCAATAATCAGTGGTGGTTCTAACTTTTGAGTCTGTGGATGAAATCTATATATTGTGTGACAATTCAAATGAAACCTTTATGGTAGTACTTTCACATGGTTCTGTTTGTTTTTCAGCATTTTACAAAATAAGATTTAGACAATTTGTTAAATGTTGACTTTGGCCATTTTTCGTATTGGGAACGAAGGGGTTATTATATTTTTTGAAAACCTACCCAGACAGGTGGTTCCTCTGAATCCCAATGGACATTCACAATCAAATCCTCCACCAAAGTAATGAGCCACACAACGGCCTCCGTTCTGACAAGGGTTGGGTTCACATTCGTCTTCCTCTGCTCCCAAAAGAGTTGAAACGAAAGTTTTAATGTCTTTGTACAAAATTAATAAGGAGATATTGATTTTTTGTTTTATTGTAGTCCTTACGACAGTTAGTCAAATTTCAGCTGTGTACAGTCATGTTACTCACGTATACGTGGATCAATAAGCTGTACGTAGCTTAGGCGTAGGTTTTATAATCTTACTATATTCATAACCTGTGAACAGTCGCCCCTTCGTCTGTACACAGGCTATTTGTATTCACAATAAATCCAACTCTGAGCCCACAGCCCTTAACAGACATGTACATTACATCCGGGGGCATCAGTGACGTAATTACACGTCAAAGACATTGTATTGCTTTTTTCAAAAATTTGTTTATTCTAAAAGACAATCTTTTCTTCTCCTTGGAAATCTCTGTCATCTTCATTTTAATAACAGCTGGATTCTAATTCTTGTAAAGTCAGACAATCGATATCGCCGGCCTAGGTTTGTACCTAGCAATGATTAAGCAATGTCCTTTAGAGTATGTACAACAGAATGAAAACTCCACTGTCTACATTGTATTTAAGTACATCTAAGTCCCAGTAAGATAGAGACAAAAAGGGACGTTAAAAATATTTCAATAGCCCCTTTATAGGAGCTGAATGAGAAGTGGCAAACCTGTGCACGTCTCTCCGCGGTACCCTGTGGCACATCTGCAAACAAATCCTTCGGAAGTTGAAAGACATTTCCCTCCGTTTCGGCATGGGTTTGGGTGACAGGGCTCTCTCTCTGAAGCGAGGCAAGAGAAAAAGGAAGATCGGAAAGTCAGAAGAAAGCAATAAATCATTATATTACTAAGCCTTAGAAGAATAAAGAGAACTTTTGTCAGAAAAATCGAGCTAGAATTGACTGAATAAAGTCGTTCTCTAGGAAAGAAGTGACTGAAGGCCGTAGCAAACACAAACTGTGAATGGATTGGAAAGGCACTTGACCCTCGAGTCTTAGCCAAAGGCAGCAGAGAATTTCTATATTAATAAACGAGAAAAGAGGTATGATAATCTCCTCTTTTGAATTGTGTCTTCTTTACAAAGGAAATAAAGTAAAACCTTGAAAATTTCTTATTGCTATCTTATGGATAATCTCATACAATGAAATTTGTATATTTACCATTGCAGATAATTCCCCTGTACTTAGCTGGGCAAGAGCAAACAAATCCTCCTTCTTCTGCTCTACAGGTTCCGCCGTGTTGACATGGATTTGATAGACAGCTGTCAACCACTGAAAATAAAAACTTGTTTCATGAATCTGGACAAAGTTGCTCGAATACAGGCTTTGCCAGAATGTGTAACGCACTGCCGGGCGTTTTTTTTTTAGACTGTTTGAACTGTTATTTTCATTTAACGAAACTGTCTGTAGTGAGGCTGAACAGGTTTTCTTTGACATATTTCTAGAGAGAAATTATTAATTTGAATATAGCTAATCCTGGTTTAAAGCTAACTTAAAGCAACCAGGTCTAGACTAAGCATATGTGTTGCCATGGTAGTTAATCCTGGCTGAGCGCTAAGCGGCCCTGGATAACCCTGCCTCAGAATGTCCATGGAAGACTTGCACAGATCCATTTTATGCCGTTAGAAGAAGTTTGAAAATGAAAGGACAGAGTTCCTCATGAGGTGTGTGAGTTTGGTTGCGCAGATCTTCATGAGGAAATTCACCGTAACTTTGTGATGAATAACTTTCAAGCTAATTGTTGTAATATCCGTGTAATTTTTTAGTGCAATAAAACAGTGTATTAACTGTAACAAAAATACCTAATAATTAGTAATGTAAGTTACTCAACAACGAAATATTAATTTTTATCTTACTTTTGCATTGATCTCCTGTGTATCCTCTTCTACAAGAACATTTGAAGTTGTCACCTACTTGAAGACAGGGTGCTCCATTGTGACAAGGATTAGGGTCACACGGGTTCTTATCTAAAAACAACGATGAATTTTCTTAGTGTGAACGTGTCCTACTTGCTTCATTACTTCAGAGTAACCAAAATTCTTAGTTAATTGAAGTGAAATCTAGGTCTGTCAATTATAGCCATGTAGCAGGCCGGGTTTTTATGGTGCGTTTTTTGTTCTTGTTTCTTAAAGTAAGAGGTCAAAAGAGAAAACGATGGGGGCTAGCAAAAGGAGACAGAGAGAACAGATTTTTCTGTCTGTCGTCTTTTCCTCTCCCCTCCTTCCTTTTTTCGATTCGTTTGACCTCGGTTTAGCTTTCGTGTGGCTGTGTCTCTTATTTTACTAAACACAAACAAGAAGCGCACCGAAAAAAAGAAACGCCTGCAGATTCAGTCCTACTGACAGAGGTAAAATTTAACTAACAGTTTTCAGCATTGCTAATCAGGCTGTGGTTTTTAAATGTGTCTATTCAAGCAGAACTACCTCAATTGCAAAGGATCCAAGGAACTTTTTTTTTCTTTTCAAGGCAGCGTTTGCATCTCTGCTAAGGATGGTCGTTTACGCATTTTATTAAATGACCTCCTAAAAAACCTCATTTGAAATATGCTCCTGTTATTTTTATATTTTTATGGAAACATTTCAGTGTTCCGATATTCGACTGATTCGGGAATGGGTGTTGAGAAGTTAATCTATGTTTTGTCTCTAAAGTAATCGCAAAAAGAGAGGTCGAGAAACGGGTACCTGACTACCTGTATTCTAACACAGTATCACCACCTGTTGGTTCTTACGTTAGTGAATTTTTTTGTCGATAGCCTATTTTTCGATATTTAGATAACAGTTCAGAACCTAAAGGTTTTAGAGAAATTATTGAATAACAAGTTCAAACCCCAATAAGCTCTTATTATCCTGTTCCTCCTAGTGAATATATTTAAAAAATGATTTTAAAAAATGCTTATATTCTCTCAGTAAACAACGAAGCCTCCGTAAACCATATTAAGGGTAATACAGGAACTTAATTACCATCACAGTTGTTTCCTTTATATCCAGCTGGACAAAGACACTTGTAGCCACCCGCATACCCCAAGCACTGTCCTCCGTTTTTACAAGGGTTTGGAATGCACATGTTCAAATCTGGAAAGGAAGTTTTAGAAAGATAAACGTTTAGCGCGCGACTACTCAAAACCAAATTTATAAGGCTATGTTTGGGACCATTAGAATTAAGATTATAATTAAGCCCTTCAAGGAGTTTCAAAGGCGTAGCAGACCGCCAAATGTGAATTAATGCAGCACCGTTTAATTACATATAGTTTCCAGCTACCTTCACAACGTGTTCCTTGATACTGTGCCTGGCAGTGACACTTGTAACCATTTTCAGTCTCCACACAATCTCCTCCGTGTTGGCAAGGATTAGGCCGACAATGGTCAACTTCTGAAGGTGAAACAATAAACCACGAAAAATTTTAATTAGATTGAGTGTCAAGTTTGTTCGCTTTGCTGATACTACTAGTAAAGTCTAGTCTGAAGAACATTGTCTTAAATCCTATTTTTAATTTGAGAGAAAAAAGGTCTGTCTACACAGTTTATGCAAGTTACACTGATTCATCATTGTGTATTATGTACCTGTGATTAATTGTAGAGAATGACAACAGACATGATACTTATTCCTTACCATCACAGTAAGAACCTTTGTATCCCGGTGGACAGATACACTTAAATCCACTGTCATGCTCAATGCACTTTGCGCCATTCTTACAAACGTTCGGTTGACAGCTGTGACGAACTAAAATGGTTAAAAAAAGGCATCATTGTCTACTCAAACCTCCCCCCTAAACCGAAATTTTGTTTTAAGAAGAATTAAGAATTAACGTTGGGTTGGACGAGGGATATGACCGCCACTTCGAGATTGCCGTATCCTCAACTTGAGCATATCGACAGTTACTTCCTGGTAGACCAAGAGAAGTTACTGAAGGAAGCGACTTGTATATACTATTATTCTTTAGTAAAACGCTAGAGGCTTAGTCCTGACCGAGCTTATTTATTCAAAAATGTAGACGATTTTGGCTATAAACGTCACCCCTGCATCAACAGCAGAATAGTGGTATTCGAAGTGAAACAGAATTCGTTTTTTTCGTATCTGTCAAGATAAGAGTCAGAGACGGTATAACCAGTACGGAAGGTGAGTTATTTTTTCGTTCCAGCTTATTATAATATATTGCGTCAAAAAAAGCGGGAAGTTGAATGTTACCTGAACATGTCTTTCCTCCATACCCCACTTGACAGAGACACTTGAAACCGCTTTCTGTTTCAAAACAAGTTCCTCCATTTTGGCAGGTATCCGTTTGGCAAGGGCTTCTCTCTGTTGAGGAAATCTTGAGATGAGCAACAACTAACCAAAATGGTTGATATTCTCTAAAAAGGGGAGAGGCTCACTAAGTCGGGTAATTACCTCTTTTTTCATTTACAGTCTAGCCTGTATATAACCGCCCTGTACATAACGGTCATACTGTATATTACTGTCACGGGACAACTTACCAAAATTTTCAGTGATCTTCAGTGATATATTTCCTTCAAAGTTGGGCTGTATATAGCGGTCACGCTGTATGTAACGGTCACCTTGCCATTTCCCACGGGTGACCGTTGTACACGGTTTTGACTGTATTTCCAGCGTGACCGATTCAGGCGTTCAGATTGTGCTGATGTTGTATATAGATGTGAGCAGAAAAAAAAAGCGAGCGGGTTGAGAGTGAAGGTTTCCTCCTATCTCCTTCTTCCTCTCTTCCTCTCATCACCCTCCTCACTTTTTTCCGGCTCTCTGACTTCGCGCTACGCTCCACTATTTCAGGGGTGGATCTAGGGGGAGGGTGCAGGGGTGCGCCCCCCCCCTCCCCTGAGATGACCTGAGTCTTTCTAATACAACTGGTATTCTGTATTAAAATTTGTTTATGTCACCAGTCAGTTTCGCCATTCTGAATGCCTGGAACAGGCTAATTTACCGGGAGTGGGAATTGTCTATAACTTTATTTGACCAGGGGTGGCGGATGAATTGACCACCGTGTGAGTAAGAATATTGACGATCCCCGGGGTATACCTAGGGTCATCAACCTTGTCATTATTTCGAACAAATATTTATCTGACCTTCGCAGTTCATTCCTTTGTATCCTATTGAACATCTACACTCAAATCCTCCCCCGGCCGATGATTCGGTACACGTTCCGCCATTTTGACAGGGGTTTTGCAAGCACTTGTTCTGCATCACTAAAGAAGACATAAATGTACGTGTAAAAATGTTAGTTCTAACTCTCTCCTCGTCGGAAATAACTGTAGCTATCCCCTGGGTGGGCTGCTAACCCGACTATGAACTACCTGGCATTTTGTGGTTATTTTTATTTGGTGGCGAGAAAGCTACAGAAACAAACTTTATATTAATTCATTGTTCATTTTTAACACTCTGTGTTACGTTTCACACACAAACAGCCGTTAAGTGTTTTATGATAAAACACGTGCTAAGAGTTTTGAACGGCTTCAAAACACATACCTTACCCTTCAACCTTGTTCCCAGGGCTTTTTCCCCGGGGTATTGCATTTGTCCAATACTGTTTACTGACGCATTTGTGTTTTTAAAACAAAATTCATTCTAAATGAAAAAAAAAAAACAGCTAATAACAAGCGTTGATACCCTATAGTTTTGTTTATGGATTGTGGATCTAAAGCGGACTTTTCAACGTAGCCTGCGCTGCAGACATTTCCACGGGTAAAGTATTTTCGCCTCCCCCTCCCACATCTCCTTCTTTCGTCCCAATGCCTACCCCAAGAGTTGTTATTTCTACTCTCCCCAATCTCCCTCAATGAGAAGATCAAAGATGGCGTCCACGGAACACGCTGAACACGCTGAACACGCAACCTCGCGCTTGCCCCCAAAATACGCCTGCATTTCAGGCTAATATCAAGCGTCTTACAAACGGAAGTTCCTGTTCATAAAGACACTTTTCTACAGGTAAAAATCCTTACGGAAGAAGAGAAGTTGCTCCATGAAAGGTCAATTGGTGACGGAGACACTAAAATTGGTGAGGGCGTGTTATTAGTAGAATTGCCCTGTTACTGGCAAACAGTCGTCCTTTGTCAGTGGACTGTTTGGTGTTTCTTAGTTAAAAGCGTTCTTAAGGTTTGCTTTCAGCCGTTGATTTAATTCTATTCGTTTGAACATAAATATCTTTCCATGACTTCTCCAGTTTTATGATGATTATTTTTACTACAGTTTGCATTAAATAGACCTCTTTAGCTCATAAATTATGCGTAGTAATGCACGCGAATAAAACAAAATTTGAAAGAAACATTCCGTTAGCCGTGAGGGTATTAATATTTTCGTTGCAAAAAAAAATAAACAAAACAAAAACGAAGAAACGTGCAAGCTTAAGTGGTTTACTGTTTATTACGATGGCTGTTTGATACCAATTTGTAACCAGAGTTGTGTCAGTTGTGAAATGGATACTAATTGCTATATTCAGGCAGGAGGGAAATGCCCAGTCCAACCCCTAGGATACGTTAATTCACCAAAGTTATTTTTAGACCAATTTAATGCTTGAAATTAATCTGAAGTTGATTACCAGGGAGGTCTGCAAACTTTTATTCAGTGTTGTCAAGAGAGAACTCATCAGTCGCCATTACGGTACTCTGCGTTGTTTACTTTGAGGCAGTTGCGTGTGGACTTGATGGTGTTTCAAACAAGCAACTTAAATGTGCCAATGTCTCAGGAATTAGAGTCTTGTTAAATTACAGCCTCTAAAAATAACTTATGTGAAATTCACATATCCTGGTCAATGTCTCACTATTCCCTCTTGATTCAGGTCATGAAGAGTAAGAAGAGAAGCTGGTTTTTGCCACCAAATTATTATTAAGGTAAGAGATCTGTTATAAACCCATTCATTTCAAAAATTAATTTCTCAAATAATGAAGAATTTCCCAAAACAAAAATTACACAAGGCTATCAAGCAAGAACTGAGCTTTCAGAAAATTGATATCTGAGGTGCCAATTTTCACAGCTAGGGTGTGATTTCTGATTTATATCGTAGGCTCAAAAGATCAAGAATTGCATATTTCTGGCTTTCCAGGAATAAAAAATAAATTGGAACTGAATTATGCTTAGATTGGTAATTTACCTTTAAATTAATTTACCTTGACATATAGAGGTGGAATTTTTTTGCAATACCCTGTAACTTTAGGTGGTCACCAAACATTCCAAAATGTTCCCTTATTGCCAGAAATTTAGAAGGTTTTTTTTGTCAGCCATAGAAATGTTTAAGAAAGATCAACACAAAATCATACTTTATTTGGGGAAGCAGAATGTAAGCAAATTTTGCTATAATCTGCTCTAGCTTACTTGAAACTCATAAAGTGATATCGTGTGTTGGATTGTGAAAATTGCAACATTTCTGTCAACAACGGAAAGTATCATGTCGGATTTCAGCACTATGTCAACACGTTATTAATATTTCCGAAATAGTTTTTTTAGATACCAACTCTGGCCTTCATTTTCTTAGCTTCTATTGAACGAAACTGCTTCATTTTAGGAATTTGTGTTCAGGTTAAGAGTGCATTTCAAATAAGCGATTTTATAAGCATGGTCAAGTTTTGACCTAATATAGTACTTCTAATACCTAAATCTTCATCAGAGGTCCCTTCTAATATAATTGAGATACTAGCAGATTTAAACTAAGAATAATATGTAAACTCAAATACGACTTTTATCAGATTTGAATTGTTGTATCAGGACTTGACTACCTCTCATCGAGACCTTTTAACATCTGTTGACAGAAATCTCTACTTCAGGCGATTAATTTTTGTATACCCATACAAATATACACAATTAAAGCTATCTCCACAAGGATAGTAATCTGTTTAGCAACTTATCCTTTTTGGGGACTGTTTACATTTATGATAATAGATCATCCATGTGACGACTGAAGCCTTTTTTAATGACCAGAATGCAAAGAAAGGCATGTCTAATAGCGTGGGGCTAGTGGATTTTGCTTAGGTCATTGAATTCTCTTCTTTACTTGCGCATTTGACAGGTGAAGCTTTTTTGGGGAATTTAAATTATGGAAGACCTCTAATTAATCCTGGTCATCAACAAATGTTTTGTAGGCTAGTTAAGATGACTATTGGGCTTGTACATGCTAGCTACAGCTTGTCCAAATGGCAAGCTGAAAAACTGACTTTCTTTGCACCCCAAAAATACATAGATTATCTCATGCACTTACAAACTTTAGTGGACTCATATGGACAACACCAATCATTGGTGTTAAAAATATTACCTGAGCATATTGCTCCAGAGAATCCTGGTTTGCATATGCAATCAAAACTCCCGGATGATGTTTCAATGCACCGACCATCATTAAGACAAGGATTAGGAGAACATCCCTCTCGCTTTTCTGCATAAAATAAAATCATCAGATTTGGTAGTTAGATAGTACAGTATTACATTATTAGCATACTGAATGGTTCATTCCTGGGCGGGCCACTCCCTTACTTGGCTTAGGTGGGAAAAGCAGCTGAACAGGGTATGTTTTTTTGGGTCTTGAGGCTTAAACAGGGTACATACTATTCAAATTCACTGTAAGTGTCTTTGATAGGCTGTCTTTTTAAGCCAAATGCCTTTTTAACGGCTTGCAAAAATGAATTTGAATTCCCCCCTCTTCCTAACCCTACCAAACGAGAAAAAATGGCTTTGGCATTATCAACCAAAATTTTCCACAAGAATAGAGTTGGAAGGAGACAAACCTACACTCTATGTTGGCCTAGTGAGTAATTTAACATGATCTGAAACACTACCAGGAAGAGAGTAATAGACTTCCCAGATGTCAGTTCTGGCAAATTGGTAACCGGTCAAATCTCCCTTAACCAGAGTTGAGTCGCCCGAAATGCGGAGTCATGTCGCCCGAATGTTATCAGGTGAAGTGCGCAGAGAAACAAAGTTAATTTTTGTTAAATAAAGAGTTTCTGTAATATATCTCGTTCTTTAGACCATCAAAAGACGAAACAAGCGGAATGAATGTGTAACATGCCTCGTTCTTGAAGCGGTGATAAGGCGAAACAAGCGGTATAAATGTGTAATATATCTCGCTCTTTAACCCTTGATTAACAACGAAACAAGTGCGATAAATGAGTAATATATATAGTTCTATAATACTTGATCAGAAGAAACAAGCGCGGCAAGGATATTGTTGAGCGTGATAAAATTTCGAGCCACATAACTCAACATTTCGGGCGACTTGACCGTAAACCAGCAAATCCTGTCACTATCAACAAAGTAGGGATGTACTGACATTTTAATGAATCAAGATTCTGGAATCCGGGAAGTTTTTACCCCTGGAATCTGGACTCCTGGACTTTGGAATCTGGATTTCAGCTCGGGGAATCCGGAATCCAAGTTCCACTGACAGGTAATCCGGAATCCAGTACCTAGAATCTGGAATCTGCATGACGGAATCCGGAATCCAGGACGGTCATGGATAACCTGTACCTTACATAGGCGAGACAATACAAGCATGCGGAATGAAATAATCCGCAGCAAGACGTTAAATCTGTTTCTGAAATACTCATTTTATGTAATATACCGCACTGCATTCACTTCCGTTTATTATACTCGATACCTATTAGCCTATATATGTTCGCGTTATACCAAAGAGCTTTTCGTGCCAACACGAAAAGCTATGCGGTATATTATTATGAACACTTATCCGATTTGTGACTCTCCAGTGCCGCTTCGCTCCTTTACAAAAATCGCGCCGGCGGAAATTAACGTTTTTATTTGTGTACAGAAACCTCCTTCGGTGTGGTTTTAGTGCCGGCGCAAAAGTTATCTAGTGGAGTGTGAACAAAGCTTTAGTTATATTGACCGCAAAGTGCAGCAAACTCTATGAAAACAGCGATAATTCTAGAATGCGGCTCCCAAAGCGTTTTTAAAAATAAGAATAAACCGGACTCACCTTCACAACTTTTGCCTCGAAAACCATGTGGACACGTGCATTCATAATCAAACTCCAATTCTGTACACAGGCCTCCGTTTTTACAAGGATTAGGGTGGCATTTGTTTGGCTCTGAGTGCAAAAATCGTAAAGAGAATGTTTAATGATATGAGGCTGTAAGTTAGTACACGCTAAGTCTGTGGTTCAGTTGAGGCCGTATTCAATCTTATTGCCTGCATGAATTCTTTTGTGCTCCAAAATAAATATCTGATAGGTTAGTGATCACGTTTTTCGCTTTCACGTTTTACCCAAGAACTTGATCGCAAGTTACAACGAGGCATTTTTGGTTCCGAAACCGAATCAAAGGTCGCTGCTCAGTTTGTTTCCATTCTCTGCATGGATGAATTTTCTAGTGATTGGCATTTGGATCAGTGTTTAAGACATACTTCTTAGTGACCGCGGCTGAAAATAGCGCAGAAAGAAAAAGGCATTATGTAGGCCGATAATTACAGTATCAATATACTCCATTAATTTAACTAGAGAAAAGCTTCAATAAACAGTATATGCAGTGCAAATATTTTGACATTCCAAAGTTTAAATTCATATAATGATTCATTGTTGGAAGACGTTTGAGCTTTATAAGCGTTAAAATATTTTCCGTTTGAGAAAGTTTCAGTCAATTAAATATTGACTGTTTAAGAAATTAACCCGTTTCACTGTGTCGGGTTCCCTTAGGAACAACAGTTACAAGCGGTTTTCATATCTAGTGCCAGATGAACACTTTTTATCGGAAGATTTTCCCCAAACATTACGTAGGGGTCGTTGAAACATCATTTTTTCTGGCTTTTGGTTAATGTGGTTACCTTGTTTCAACTTAGAACTCATGACCCTAAAGACCGTAAACCACCAAGATAACCTTAATCTTGCATGCGATAAAATACATTAAAAAAAAAAACGAATAAAAAAAAACTTTGTTCCCGAAGTTGCATTCTTTAAACAATGACCCGGATCACATTTCGTGGTCATCAGTTCTGCGTTCGTAGTGAGAATTAGGCCGTTATTTCTGCGATCCGGCTGTAAGGCTCAAACAGACTAAGGTGTTTTTTGTAATTTAAAAAATCGACATTTTATAGACATTTTATCTGTTAGCGCCTACCTTCACATCGTACACCTTTCCAACCAGCGGTGCAAGAGCAATCATAGCTTGATCCAGATACTGTGCATTGTCCTTCGTTGTTGCATGGGTTGGGCAAGCAGGGGTTTCGCTCTGAATGACCATCATTAGAAGAAGAAAACATTAAAGATACTTCAGCGGCTACAAACAATACGTTGGTAAGCAAAAGAACGCCCCTGACCGAAAACATTGAATTCGCTACATAAGTTCTCAGTCAACACAACAGGAAAGACCCATGAACCATGCAGTTGTTCGATAAGCTTGGTAAAGTTTGCGGATACGGATTGCTAAGCTTTGGCCATCCCACATGCTTGCCCACTGATTTTCTCTGATTACATCATGAACAAGGAACGATGGTTCAGTAACCCGCTTTTTATAAAACTGAATCCCGCCAAGGGAAGTCTCAAACAGGTACCCTATTCATTTAAGTGTCGATGATAGGCAGGCAGATCGTCTAACTAAAATTTGTCGACTTTCCATCCAATTCCCAGTCGACCTTTTCGTCCTTGGAATAAAAAAACTTGTGAACGTTTTTTTTCCCAACAAATTTCATTTTCTTTTTTAGCTGCCAAGAAAACACATAAAAAAAGCCGAATCCACTAATAGTTTCCCCGGGGGGGGGGGGGGGGGGNAAGGCAATGTTTATCTGCTTTTATTAGGTAGGTTATAATACTGCAAAGTTAAGACTACAGTGCAAAAATCGTTACCCTATTTATGACCAAAATGGCGGCAAAATAGCCAAAATCGATACCCAATTTATGACCAAAACGGCTGAAAAACCCTACCCTTTGGGGCCGCACATACCTATATAGCCCAATTTAGGGAGTACCCCCCCCCCCCCGGGTAGTTTCCTACTTGAAACAAAATTGCATCAAGGACTCTTTATTATAAAATCATTACAGAAACGTTACGTTAAATTTGTAAAGTTGCATCCAACTACAGTACAACGTATTTCAGTAGGGATGACTTACAAGGCGCAAATTGGATTTTGTAGATTAAAAGGAAACATGATAATTGTTATTTACTGGAGAGAATAACGACTGATGTTGGCTGTCTTGTAGTCAAAGCGCTAAAAAAAAAACTGGAATGATAATGATAGATCACACGTCCCTTAAAATTATTTCAGGTTTCTAATTTTTTTTTTCAAAATTGTTATTTTGGCTGGAGTTTTTTTTTTTGGCTTTTTGTTTTGGTATCGTTATTGTCTCCATAATTTTCAAAGCGTAAATGAGTCTTAATACGTAAAGGAGAGATCTACTAATGAAACTGCAAAAAAAAAGATACTGATAGTGTAAAAAGGATAATCTTGCTCGGTTGTCAATTGGTTTCAAATATCTGTCTATCTACTCCAATATTATCCTCAAATCTTTTTTTTCTTTTAGAGCATTAACATTTTGGAACTCTCAAAACTAAGAAGAATGCCAGATTCTACGCGATGCATGATGAACAAACTATATTCTTAGACGATAAACTCTTAGAAAATTTAAAAAAGATACCCTTGTTCCTTTTGGCTTTGGTTTAAAAATTAAAGGGGTTTAATAAAGTCGTTTAATGAGTGGTAGATTGGATATGATTACGAAATTTCCACATAGTTATTGTTTTATGACCTCCTTGTGAATTGGACATTATCAAACAGAAAAGAAAGGTATTCATGAGGATTGTATGAGACCTCAAACGTAGTCCAAAAATAAAACGGTCATGCTTCTTGAGCCCGATCACTTTCAAGAAACTTCGCCGGAATTAATCCCCGAGCCTGGAACGTCAGAGATCAATGACGAAGCACGCTTTGTTTCAATGTTGGCAAATGCTTGTGAATGATGACTTTTTTTGATGACTTACCTTTGCATTTCTTTCCAGTGTAACCTTTTTTACAAATGCATTCAAAAGTCTCTCCCAAGTTAACGCAAGATCCTCTGTTATGACAAGGGTTAGGTACGCAAACGCCGCCTAAAATTAAATATAAAGGAATATCAACTTATTAAATATAGTCTCGAAAAATGCTTTATTTCGCTAACGCATACCTCTGTTGGACAAGTTAGAGAATTTTGGCGATAGGCTATTTCCAAGTTCCAAAAGCTCTCACTTTGTAAACGAGGCTAAATGTGTTTTTATTTGCGTGAGAATGAAAAATCACTTTCAAATCAATGGCTACGCACTTAGTGTCGTTTTAAAACAGAATCTTGAGGCAACCCGGAAGTATTTGCTCACTACAACAGGTGATTAAGAGACTTCCTTTTAAGTCCAGTATCCTGTCCACCTTTATTCTATGTACTGAGAGACACGTACGCTGTGATTGCTCATTACTTGTATGATTTAACTAGAGTTCATACTCTTGGATGATGTAGTAAAACAATCGTTTTTATCCAACCCGTGTGCAAACGTTTTGAAAACTGAGTTTAGGCGACTTTTCTGGATTGAGCGAAAAAAGTTAAGATGAAGCTTAATTTGCACAAGTAGGAAAAAGAGAAAAACCGAGGTGAAAAGTAGCATTAGTAAAGAAAAGGCCTAAGTCGAAAAAAATCTTCGACAGAAAGAGGTGAGCGCCATCTTTGGCTCGTTCGTTAAACTATCCAAGATAGGAAATTTTCCACTTTGAGATCTGAATTCGAGAGGGCTCATGATTCAGACTTAACTTATTAACTCTGCATCTTTGTACACTTGACCTCATCATCCGTGATCATTCGAGTGAAGCTTATATACTAGACAGGTGGAGTGACAGACGGATAATTCGCCTTCCCTAATTTAAATCAGACCACTTTGTTCAAAATCTACATACTTCAGCACTTGGCTGCTTCTTTTTCAAGTGCGTGTTTCCAAAGAGAAATGATAAACTAGTTGAAAACCGATAGGAATGTGTTTTTTGAACGAGTCAGTAAACGCGCTTTGTAACAGAACCATTGAATCGCTGAGACTGAGTTGAATATGCACTGAGGATGTTAATTTACCAAGTGTTAGAATTTGATACTAAGGTTAGTACACTGCACCTGGGTTTTATAGAGTTTCATAGCGAGAAAAAGACGAGACAGAGACCGGTGTAAGCGTTTCATTAGAGTATTTAAGAAGCAATTAGCATCATTTACTTCCAGTTATTCTTAATCTGTTTTTTTTCCTGGTATTGCGAAAACTATTGGTATTTAACCAAAACAAATTGAAATGATGAGCAAATGGTTTCTCTCGGCACGTACTATTTATGCCGATAGCAATCAACTAAACTTCCAGCAAAATTATATATTTTGATTCAACTATCCGTCACTTTATGATTTTAAATCACTTGACCATCATAATGCTCCGTTTATAGATGGTAGGTTAAGGCCCCATCCCTGTTCTTTGTTGAACTAAATTATCTGATGACCAGTGCCTCCCATCTGTTTTCTGGATTTCATGTTAGGAGGTCGTGAAATGTTCATTCTATTGTATTTGCTATATTTGGCAAATATAATTAGCTTGAAGTCGCAGTTGCTCCGTCCAACCCGTATATCAATAATAAGGTTTTTGACAGCGAGTAAAAGATCCTATCAGAATGCGGGATTTGGCATAGAATACTATTTATTTAAACTGGTTAGCCACTTTGTCATGGTCACTAGCTATTCGTTAGTGTTTTTTTTGTTGCAGCAGCTTCTCGATGATAAAGAAGTTGTGAAAAGGTTTGTTATTCATGTTTAACCACTTTTATTTTGTTCAATTACAGCCAATGGAAAGAGTTGAGATCCCTTCGGCAACGTGAAACAAATGATGACGTATTTTTTCTTGAGGTTGCACCGAGACACCGACGCCAAAGGCCGGCACCGACACGGCTGGTGAGGTATGATTTACGTGTTATAATCAAGCCATATAGCTAATGCGCAATCCTTAGGAACAAGAATGGCCCAGTTGTTAGCGCGTAGCTTTCGGTGGGCGAGGTCAAAAGTTTGATCCCCAGTGAGATCACATTCTTACTTCAACTTCTCTCTTTTGCGTGTAGCTTTAAATACCTTTAAAAGAGAGCATTGATGGAGAAAAGAGGGGTGGGGGTAAAATGAGCGCACTGTCAACTTCAAGTTTATCAGTTTAATTACTGTCACGTGTTAGGGACGTGAAATATGGTTGCTTAAAGGCGTTTTTATTCGTGCTTAGCAAAGAGCACCTCGTGATCAGCAATAAACAACAGGAGAGTTTTATCTAATGGCAATAGGATGTAAAGCAAACTTTGTAATGATAGATTCTTAGTGATCCATCTTTCCGTCTTGAAACCAAGAGTAATCGGACAGTGTGACTGGGTTGTCCCTCTGACATATCTGTTACAGAACTGTTTACTTCACTGAATCAATATTTGAACAGCGTCAACGAAACCTGCAGTGCTAGTAAAAAAGTGACGTTTCTTAAACTGCTTTTCCTTCATAAAATTTATTATATGCAGTAATCTTCGTTTATGGTGCTTAAACCGTGACACTGTACTGTAGGTACACATACACTCAGTAGCCTTTGTTCGTTCTGTGGCTTCTCATCCACTCAGTACAAGGAGTTTCTTAAAAAAATCGTCCTCTTTTTCTCGCTTGTGTAATCCTTCAAAATGTTTTTTTTTTCCTTTGTTCTCGGAGATCAAGTAAATGATTAAAAGCAGTCACCCTAAACGAAAGGCGGGCGTGATCTACGGGTGCTGTATTCTCGCTGTCAAAATTACGTGTTTAAAATCTGCCCACATTACTGACTCAACAACAAACATGTACGAAACTTTTAGACTTTTCTAAGAAATGGGAATGTTTTTAAAGTCATAATCTATAAGGAAATGCCACAAAGGAAAACGTTCTGAAGACTTTGGGTCTTAAAATTGAAGTTTTAAACCAGGACTAAAAGGATTTATTTACTGAAAGTCGGTTTTCCGGTCATTTAACAAAATGACTGTACTATGCAAAATCACAGACGTTTTTGATTTTGTAATGTTATCCCTTTTTTATATATTTTGAAACTTAAAGCTATAGTTATAATAATCATTAACATTTTTATTCTTGACCATCTTACTAGAAAAATACCAGAATCATAGACCTCAAAAAATATTTTAGTTGAATACTGAAAATGTTGGTGAGCGAACCATTTTCGGCGTCGTAAACGAAACTGAGGTAATGGCATTTACCCTTTTTTCTTTTTAAATCTTCACGGCGAAATAATGATAAACAGTTTCTCCTTCTACCTCTTTGCTGAATTTTTATTTCAGTCTCAGCAGCATTTCTTTACGAAAGGGATGTCGCAATATCTAAGAAAACCAGGCTTAATCTGAACGGCGTGGTTTAGCAAGCTTCTAACGTCTCTTTACATTTTAACAAGGGTTTAAGACAATCAAATCAGCGCTTCTGGACTTGGTCACTTTTTTTGCGCTTAAAAACATGGTTAAAGGTACGCAAAATGTTATCCACGAACTGCTCGTGGAACTCAAGTATGACAAACTATTTTTATCATCTTCTGTTAAGTATCACTTTACCGTGGACCACACAAATATGACTACACAAGGGGAATATTTGTTTTTTCACTTCTTTTCTCAAGGACTCCTAGCAGGTCCCTTGAGAAATAAATTGTTAAATATTGTACAGTTAAAATTGGCAATGCAATGACTCAGTGTGGACTGGGAGGGTAGGCACGCTTAGTGATTGACTAAGTCATACTGTTTTAAAGTATATTGATTTTAGTGAATGACTTAGAATGTAAAGAGAGCTCCGCTTTTAGGCTTGGCTAAATCTACGTATTAACTGTTGTACAGTGGGAAATGGACTCACCTATATCGTCCAAATCGGCTTCACTCTCGTCTGATAGCTCACTTAATCCTTGATCTGCAGCATTGTTTAACTGGAGCAGGGCTGGCAGATTAAGCCCATTCCCAACCATCTCTTGTTCTGCAATTTGCGGCTTGATTGGAATAGAATCGTATTTTAATCTGTTTGGAGACTTATATACGTGAACATCCGTCGCCATCTCACTTCCTCCATTCACGGGTAGTTGCAAACGGTTGCGATACATGTTTAGGGCTGGTAACAGTCTGGCGAGCTGTAGAGCGTATGGCAGTCTTAACGTTGCAGCATTTTGAAGTAACCCCCCAGTGGGAACTAGCCCACGAAGTTGTTGAATTTGCTGTAAAGCAGGTGTCTGTTGGAAGCCGAGGGAAGCAAGCCTTGTCCCATAAGGTAACACAACAGGGTTTAACCCGAGAGCGGCTCGGTCAAGTCCTGCTAAAGCAGACAATGGAATCCCACGGCTTTTCCGTGTTTTGTCGAGAGGTTTACTGCGAAATTGCGTCGTGTTCTTGTGGAACTTGTTGTTTTGACGTGCCGTGTTATTTTTTAAGACTATGTGTTTTGTTTTGGTAGCGTTTCTTCCTCCTCCATGGTTTTGTTTAGAGTCGTGCCCGGCGACTTGTTGAACGGTAATTATAATAACAATCACAGTGAATGAACGGGCCAGCCCCATGAACATTGTCGACGATCATAGCCAAATCCACATTACTTTCCTTGCCTCTTTTAACCCATCGTGACAAACCAAAATCCCTCAAAATTCAGTAAATTACTTGCGGAGAAAGGAAATCGGACGACCTCGATTTTCACTTCGTTACAAATCGCAGCTTCCAGTAATAATAGATTAACCAGTCTTTGGTTACATCATCTTCCAACAGATGCTTCTTGGATGACGTAAAAGATTGTAGCTCTACAGTGCTTTCACAGCACCGAGTTTAAAAATATTAACTTACTTGAGAAATTTTAAAAGCTCTATCTAAAAGTATAAGGAGAAAAACGTTATTGGCTCGTTTGTCGATATTAATCTTTTTGACAAACTTTGACGCTACCCGTTCTAACCTGCTGTGGTTCGGTGAAGCCCATTTGTTGTGAATTATATGTTCTTTGTCATGTTTACTAACTTAGGGTTTTACCAATTGGATCAAAGTGTCGTAATATTTAAGGCTAAAGGAGTTTGGAGAGTTTGCGCAGAAAGTGGCCTATATTTTTGTCGTTGAGATTTAATTACTCCATGGTGCGAACTACCTCGTTATCTCTTGAAAACAAATTTAACCAAGCGTGCGTTTTGGTTGATTTGTTATTTGCTTAAAGCGTAACAATATCAAGCTGTTTTTAGCAAACATTGTCAGCGGACCGGAGAAACTCAAGTGTTCCTGGCATTTCTTCAAACGAACAGGAAAACAAAGAAAATCCAAATGCTTAATCGGCTAAATATTCTGTTCTTGAGTAAATGCTTTTAGAATGAGTTGGACAAAGAAAAAGGTGTTCGCCATAATATATAGAAGAGCAAAGGTGACCAACTTAAACGACTTAATTCTGTATTTTGCAAAGTTTTTATTTTAGTTTTAATTTCACGGTCGCTTTGCTGCTTAACAAACTGTAAAGTAATTATCAACTTGAGAAAAACGGGTGTTGCATTGGGTATACACTTCAATAGGCCACAACCCACTGGTTCAAACCAAACCAGACATACGCTTTCTGTCGCTATCCCAGTGTTCTTAATGGCGGGCGGTTAGCACCTATTCCCTCTCAGGGCCGGGTTGTTCGAAGCTAGGTTAAGATAACCCACAGTTAGTGGGAAATTTGAACTCAGATATGAGGGCTTAAAAAGCAAATTCAGTTTAATTCTCTTTGCCTACAATTTGATGAATGGATACTCTAAAAAGAAAAGAGAAAATTATCCGAGAGAGTGCTTTTGATAAAAAGATAAAGAAACCCGGGTTAGAATTTAACCCCGGGTTAGCGCTAACCGGCGTTCGAACAACTGAGAGGGAATAGGTTAGAAAAATAGCTTTTTTAATGGCTAAATGCAGCGATTTAAAGTGACAACGGGAATGGTTGTTACTGACGTTTTTCTTTTTAAACCAAAGGTTTAACTTGATAACAGTAGTTCAGTTTTCAAATGAAACGTCTCTTGGTACACGCTTGCTATGCAGTTTAGTCGGTTGTAATCTTTTGTATGTCCAACTTTGTTTTTATTTGCGCCCAATTCAAACAGTCAATAAATATATTATATATAATATCTAATATCTAGTTTTATGTAGATTATACCTTAAATTACGAAAATCCCTTTAGTTCCCCAGTTTTTTGTTCCCCGCTCTTTGCGTTTGGAAGCTTTATCCGAAAGGAGAAATTCGGATCGTGACTTTCTTTAGCCAAAAAAAAGTAAGATGGTTATATTTGTTACACAGATGTCAAGTTGGGTGAAGTGTACAGAATTTTGACGTACGTTTTTTTTAAGTAAGTATGGCATATTCTAAGAACCATTGTAAATCATTGTTAGAAGCACATCAGTTATGGTCACAGATGAGAATAGTTGCATTTTAGTGCGAGGGGCCAGCCGCTGCTAAGGAAGGATCTTGCTATTTTTTATTACCTTTTATTGCTCCAATCATGCCAGACTAACCAAAACTAACTTCCATAATACAGAGAGCCTGTGAAAATTAGGACTGATTGAAATATTTGCCAATTCGGTAAACAATTTTGGATAAATTTAGGTTTTGGGAAACTGCTTACCTACCCCTCCCCTAAGTCAACATAAACACTTACTTCTCACTTAGGGCAAAATGTTGGGTTAAGGGAGGGGTAGGTAGGCAGCTTCCCAGGAACCTAAATTGTAGACAAAATTGTCCGCCTTTGTTTTCCTAGGTACACTTGTTAGTAGTTTAGTACTTTGTAATTTTGCTAAAATGTAAAACTGCAAACATTGACCTTTCAGTGAAAAGCTGATCTATGACTGAGATCGAAAACTACCGGTATAGTGTTTAGTGAGAAAATAAAATGATCTCGCAATGAGAATCGTATATACTAGATGGTAAACTTCAGTTTTTTTACTCTTACAAATACTAGCCGTTTTGTTAAAGTTTCCAAGATGGTAACAAATTTTAATAAAACATTCTTCGTATCATGGACTGCTATACAAAAGAACAGAAACGCTAAAGAGAACAAGGTGAAACAATTTAGTTGATTCATTGTTGGTTGTTTGGGGAAATTTTTAGATGATAGTTTCCATGATTACAAATATTTTGCTCCAAGTTTTATAACGTAATGTACATACATACTTTATTGTTACCTCCCCAAAGGGGCTTTTCAGGGTGACTACATGAAGGAGGTGGTTTAGAGGTGTGGCCAGGTAGTTCCTCCCATTTTCTTGTAAAAATTGTAATTTTTTGTTTAGTTTCTGTTCTTTTAATCCGCATCAACATTGAGACTCAATGTACTACATGGGAACGGTGTATATATGTGTCCCGTTTCAGTTCTTTGTATCAGTCCTATTTTCCTTTCTTTGTTGGTATGATATAGTACGATAAAAAGAACAAAGAATAAAGGAAGATAAGTCACAACAAATTGCTTGCAACACGTTTCTCTTTTCTCGTTTCTGATAAATTTTGGATGAGAAGTTAGGTTTTTGCTAAGACATTATTACCTAAAGTATATCGGTGCCTGCAAGATATGATTTAGATTGAAGCAAGATCTGTGAAAACGATACGTTTAACTGCTCTGGTCATGGTTTCACAGATATATATACTGACGCGAAAATAATCGCAAATCCCACGAGGCTTACATCTTAGACATTGTCTCAACCAGATTTCGGTCCATAAGGTTGGGAAACCGAGGACTTTCATAAAATGAATAAATAAATAAAGAAAAAGAGGAACCACTTCCATTAGTTCCAATCAATGAGCGTTATTTCAATGCTAGCTATATCATACAAGGGCAACATCCGTTTAAATGTATACCTGCCCTGAATATGTCATAGCATCACCCAAGAGGATAATGGAAATTTTAATTCATTTTGGACGTTTCTATTTTCGGACATCGTTGGAGTCGGCAAAAGGAATTATCGTAATTTTTCTACTATTATTGAGACTTCAGTTCTCTCCAGGTCTATTGATTGCTTTTAGTCAGGTATAGTGGCATCGAATGAGTATCGGAATCGTTCACTAAGAATTAAGCACTCTAAAGTGTTGCCTTAATACTGTAGTACTGTGAAAATTTCCAATGCATGATGCCAGTTAGCCAGCCCTCAACGGGTCAAAATAATTTGTAGTCTGCGTCGCAGGCGTAATTCAACCCCGGTTATTAAAGTTTCCGAAGCAGCGCCCATATCCTTGTTCTGGGCCCTCAACGGTCTCAACGAATTACCGGAAGTGCGTTTCGAATTTCTTTTCATCTTTGATTGGCAAATCGACAATGACTTTTTAACAGGCCAATCATGGCGCGTAGTCAAATCCTGCTACACAGGTGGGGAACCAGAGCAAGGATTTCGGCCCTGTTCCGCAGACGGACTTAACCAGAGTTTAGTTTCGTCTTCGGCGCAGGCTAAATATTTTGTTGTTTGTTACTCACAGACACAGTCAGTTAAAACGTAATGTATATTTTAGTTTGTCACTGGTCACGGATAAATGACTGATAAGCACAAATAATGTTTTGTCGTTTCACATTTTATTCTATGAACTCCCATTTGATTTAAATTTTGTTGCTATTTATTTATTAATTTTTCCCTTAATATCGAACCTAAGGGTACATAACCAGTACATGCGAAGATGAAAAATTAGCATTTGCTGATAAAAGCCAACTGTATAAAGTGTTTGATCAAACAAATAACGGAAAAAAAATTCCGATAAACTGCGTGGCACTTTAGAAAGTAAGTATGGGAATGTTCAACAACAAAAAAAGAAAAATAATAAACAAAAGTGCAGTATTCTGATTTAAGTTTTTCTCCAAACGTTTCGGGCCTGACCCTTCATCAGTGGAGTTACAAAGACTTTTGGACTCCACTGATGAAGGCCCAGGTACGAAACGTTTGGAGAAAAACTCAAACCAGAACACGGCACTTTTGTTCATTATTTTTCCCTTTTTTGTTGAACATTCCCTTTCTTACTTTTGTATTTAAAGTGTTGCAGAGGTCTAATCAATATCAGTTAACGTTTTGTTGATAACCTTTCTCCTTATAATTCATAACAATGGTAAAACTGATGATCGTGAAGGAAATTGCATGGTTAGAAGTGGAAAATGTCGTCATGTGTTTTTAAATGGTTCCAAATAACGTCCGTATTCTTACTTAACTTGATTATCATCCCACGAAATTTCTTAATCAGGTTTGGACCCATTTCAATCCTTTTTAAAATGCCTTTCAAGTCACATGAAAAATATTCTTTAACTTTAGGTAATAATCGGAAAATTTGTGTAGGCAACATTTCAATTTTCAAATTCAAGATTTTTGATTCCCTATTAGAAAGAAAGAATGCGATAAATGTGATTTGCCTAGAGGTGAAAACTAATTTTGTTTTCTTTTTTGTGTCAGTTCGACATAGTACTTTAAATAACCGCATCCCATTCTTATCCTTAGGGGTAAGTATTTAGTAGTTATCCCCATTCCGAGCGTTATCTGACATTTGATCCATTTCGCATCCGTTCATGTCGTTATAAGTGTCTCAGCTCCTCCTAAAAGGATTTTTTATGAGAGAAACAGGGTGCACCTGTTCCTCTTTATTTGCGTTTCAAGTGTGAGTGTTTTTCTCGCGTTTGAAATTGGCGTCTAAATTTGCTTATCGTGTTTTTATTTCACCTAGCTGGTCGAGACCGTCTAGTTCTTCTGAAGAGCTTAAGCCAAAGATATGTAAAATCACGTTAAGGAATATCCCACGTTATTTCGCTTTGATAGATACCCTCTCAAAAGATATTTCATTAAAGAAAACTGTTAACGTTGAGGATATAATGCGGTAAGGTCCCCTTGGCTTAGCAGTTTGCTCTGATCCAGTGTTAATTTGCCAATGTTGGCCTATAACGTTTCCCCTTTTACACCTGACATTTAACCTCTTGTTCCACTTCCAACTCCAGATCTTTTATCTAAAGGAACATGCATATTTTTAAATCTGGAGTCCAATGTCTTTTTCTTTCTCATGCCGTTAATGTATTTCATTTTTTGCGCTAACCTAAGCGTTTGATAACGATTTCGTTTTTGGTCCATTGGTTGCTTCCCTCTTAAGCAGCAATCGTGGTGACAGTAGTAGAGGCAGTTAAACGGCCTACATTCCATAGGACAAGGCACTTTAATCGTAAACTGCGTAGAGTCACCCGCTTGACCTGGTCTTTCCAGGCTAGATGCGTGGGCAGATGAGGCCTTACAGCAGGTTTCATCGCAGTTGGGATAACACGAACGTGGGCAGCCTGGATGACAAAGTGCAATTGGTGGTGGCAAAGGGAATGATAGAGCTTTTGGATGAGGCTGATCGTGTCGTCTTGTGGGATTTTCCGTTGGGCCGCGCATGTCAGAATTAAGTTTCTTGGGGGCCGTTGTACAGCAACTTATAGTGCAAGCGGGAAAACATTCAGAAAGGCAACCACCTGGACAAAGGGGTGCCTTAATTTTAGCGGGAGACTTTGCTGACGGTGGCAGCGACGATAAAATGCCAGCACAACATCTCACTGGACATGAAGGTGCGCAGCTGTTTTCACAAATTGATGGACAAGCCTGGTTTGACGAGGGCGTAGGCTTCTTCGAGAAGAAGTTATCGTATGACTGTTTGGCTTGAACATGGACTGCTGCTGGTTTAATGGCTGGCATTTCACCCCTTAGGCAGCAGTTTTCTAAGCAGTGTGGGTAGCAATAGGCTGGACAACTAGCTGTGCAAGCTGAAGGTGGTTTAGGAGGGGAAGCTTGAGGTGGAGCCCCCGAGGCTCGATTTGCTGCCTTAACTGGTTCTGTTGCATTATGTTCCAGCACCAATGGCTTCTTATCCTTCGAGCAACAATACCCTGGACAGCTGTTTGAGCAGAACCAAGAACATGAAGGAGGGCAATTTGACGTTGGAGTGACCTGAGATGACTTTGTTTCATTAACTTTATTATGACAACAGTTTTGTGGACAGGGAGGCAAACATGTCTTGTCGCAGTATCCCGGACACTGAGGAGTTTTATCATTTAGTTTCTCAGCAACGCCGACGTCCTTAATCGTAATACGGTTCTGTTGAACTACTTTCTTGGACTTTGTGAGATGGGCTGTCTTCAATTTATGGTCATCTGATTTCCAAGGGGAATGCTTATGTTTCGGACTATAGAGATTACCGTACATACTGTACATCATATTTAAAAAGTTCATCATTCCAAACCAGCTCATTGCGTTTCGGAAGAAATCGGCACCATTTTTGCTCTCGCTTTTAAGGTGCTGGAAGTTTGCATCTGTTAAGGTAGCCGAAGAAGAGTTTCGTTCACAGCAAATTGGCGGACATTTCGCATCACATTTGGGTCTGCAAGCGCGAGGACAAAATCTCTCTGCCATTGTTTTCATAAAGGTTTCTTGTATCTTGGGATCCATCATTGGGAATTGATTTTTTGTTCCATCAACATAGCAACAGGGTTTTGGACATGATGGCTCACATTTTTCCGCACAGCTGAAAGGACACTTTCCTAAGCAGCATCTTACAGGGCAAGTGTCCCGGCACTCAGATTTACACTGTCCAGGGCAGCCTTCCTCTCCTAGAAGAGGTTTTGCGTCTGTGTCTGAAACTGCAAATCCCCCTGCTGGATCATTCACGGTAACGGCTTCGAGGCCAGCAGCGTCGGACTCGCCTGGACGCTGTTGAAAGTCTGATGCAAAGTTTGTTAGAGCTTCGCCCACTTTAACAATAGGTTTGAGAACAACTTCCGTTGGACGGGGGCTGACTTTTGGTTTTGAAGAAAGGCCATTAGGTTGTGGTGTCATTTGCTGGGGATTACCATCATTATTATGAAGCTTCATAGCTGGATGATGTTTGCAACAATTTGGTGGACATCCTGCATGGCATGTTGCTGAGCACTGAAGGGGGCAGTTCTTGTGCGTTATCGTGTATGCTGAAATTGAGAAAAAGAAAATGCAAACGTCAGTGAAAACTGTTTACGTTTTCATTCAACGACATATACTTAAAGGGGATAAAACAGGTAGAGAAAAAACAAACAAACAAACGCAGGAACAAAAAATTAAACATTTAACAGAATGATAAAGGAAACATTATTTTATGCTTATAAGAAATCAAAATTTTTGCTCGTTCAAAGCGTAAATGAGTCATACATGTACTTGTTCGAAACTGTAAAAAAATGTGACGAAGAATATCGCAGGGTTAAAACGAAGATTTCGTTTGCTTTGTGGATCTTTTTACTTTTAAGTCACATCTTGGAACAATTACATTTGAAAGAGAAACAACGCTGTATCTAGCTTGTCACCCTATTTTTATCTCACATGATGTGTATCATAGCGTGATCCCTGGAATGAACTGGTACCTTTTGTGCAACTCGAGAAAGGAGCTATCTTAGGTTAAAAATTGACCTGAATAAAATCTTGTTCAACTCAAATCATTCATTTAGTGACAGTAGTTATCTCATCATCGACTCATTGAAAACCTTGTTGGACAGTGTTTGATGCTATAATTCAATCATGTTAGATCAGTTAAATGGGTTAAATCTTCTGGGTCTATTCGAACAGATCCAACACCCTTCAGCAATGCTGGATGATATTGGACAACCATTGAGCACCTTGATGGACAGTATTCGATGCTATCCAGTTTAGTTCGATCAGTTGAATGAGTTAAACTTTCCGGGTCTATTAAAACATATCCAACACCGTCCAGCAATGCTGGATGAACCCTGGAAGACGAGACTTAAGGCGTCAAATAAATTGAAATTTGACGTACGTGCGCACTCGTAGCCATTGAAGTAATGGGAATGGTCGCATACACAAAATCCTTTGATGCATTTTCCGTGTTGCTTGCAGCCGGGAAGGCATGTATCAGCTGTGAGTGTGGAAGACACAGATAGAAAAAACTGTTACAGTCAACTCTTGCCTTACGGACACCCCGTTATAACGGACACCCAGATAATTCGGACAGCGCCTAAATCCCGGGCAAAAATAAATTACGGACGTTTGACTGAAATTAACTCCCGCTGTAATGGACGCGCCAGACAGCACAAAATCTTATCGTATTCCGTAACAAAAAGGTTGAAATCTATAACCAATTTCCAAATTAGAGGTCCAAAAACTATCTTTTGCCACCACGCATTCCTACAGACCGCAAGGGTTAACCCCTTTCCGAGGGAAGTAAATACCAAAGTCTCTTTCTTTTGTGCGTTTTGTGGATTTTTGTGGCATCAGCTAAAACGGTTTAGATTTATGAGATGCACACAAGTGGATGCTAACAGTACGTGAACACGGTACCTGAGACATACAAACTGTACATTTTTCCGCTGAAGATAACGCCTCTTCTAACACTTTCTTCTAACGTTTCGGCACTGCCTATTTCCCTTTCGTGAACGGTCGTTGCCATTTTAAACGGTCGATTCCACCATTGGTAACCGAGCCTTTAGTCATGATAGATATAATATATTCCCCGGATTTAGTTAAAATAGGAGAAATTATACGTTTTTGAATAGTCTTTGAAAGAACAACCTTGAAGCCCAAGTTGAATTTTCGTTAAAAGTTATGGAAAGGGCTAGGGTAACCTGTTATTGATGTAACTGTCAAGAAAGACAGTTTGCTAGTTTATGTACTTAAGTTTTTCGGGATTTTGGCGGATCGGTGTGTAATACACTAGTGGTAAGGGAGAGAGATTACTGTACGAAAGATCCGAGTTCGACCCTGGGGTGCGATTTTTTTTTCTTTTTTAAAAAAGGAACATTCTCAATAACATGTCAAAAACTTTTTAAGTGTCCCAAAAATGGCAATGACCATTTACGAAAGGAACCACTGCTTCGTTGTTTCCTTGTCGCAAGATTGTCCTCTTACGAGAGGTCTGACTGTACTTACGGCGACAATCCAATCCATCCCCGGTGTATCCTGCCTTACACATGCACTCTCTGTTAATACATTTAGCGTTATAATGGCATTCGTCTTTGCATGCACTCGGCGATGACTCTTCATCTGAAACAGAAACGTGTTCTAAAAGGGAATAATTACCAAACGTTACTTATTTTGTCAAGAGAAAATGGCCTCCATCCACGTTGGTGTTTATTGTAATATTTGTAACATTATTTCATCAAAAGGCTGATGGATGGGTTTGATTGATTATTCTTTTTTTTGAAGGTTATTGATAGCCTTTCTGTAAGTACTACTTGATAACACATTTTTTTTTAAGTCCAGGTAAAAAAAAAGATCGTTTTAATGATCGGCAAACCAACATTCACGCACCTCTCATACATTTGTATAATTATTGGCTAAAAAATAAGCTGCAGCCTGCTTAATTTATGTTAATGTTAAAAGCTTAATTTACAAGCGTTAGGAAAAAGTGCAATGCAGCGTTAATTTAGAGAGTGGGGGTAAAGCGGATTTGAAGTGTAGAACACGGTCTCTAGCCTATGTATGATGCTGTATAGGTTACAGAAACTCGTCAAATCTCTGAGTACTGTATCTTGTCCCATTTAAAAAATATTTTGTGCATCGCAAGAAAAGAGCTATCTTAGGTTAAAAAGTTCAATTTACTTTGTATCTGAATGAAATCGTGTTCAACTAAAACCATTCATTTAGTGACAGTTGTCTTCTCATCATCGACGTACTGAGAACCTTGTTGGACAGTGTTGGATAATGCTATTCAATTATGTTTAATCAGTCAAATGGGCTAAAACTTCTGGGCTGTTCAAATAGATCCAACACCTTCCAGCAATGCTGGATGATATTGGATAACCATTGAACACCTTGTTGGACAGTGTTAGATGCTATTTAGGTCTGCTTGATTAGTTGAATGGGTTAACTTTTCTGGGTCTATTCAAACAGATCCAACATCGTCCAGCAATGTTGGATGATATTGGACAGCCTTATGGACCCGTTAAAACGGCTCTTTACTCTTAAAACATATACCTGATTCCGGACCAGAGAGAGCGGACAGAATATGGGCCAAAGGCTGGTCATCATTGATAATGCAGACCTTGTCTATACACCTTGCATGGGGAGGGCATCCTTTACATCCCTTTACTGTACATGCACAAAAGAAAACTCAATGCAAGATTTCTGTAATCTATTTATAGTGATCCTAATTCTTCTATATGGCATAGCTTGTCATTATGCTCCAGTTTGAAATGCAGATTGCTTTACTTTTGCAATGTGGTCAGGTCTTTGAACTATGGTTGTTTGTTTTGTGCGTATTTTGTCTGACTTCGTCATTGCTAATTTTTTAAAGATGTCTTCAGCTGAATATTGCTGCTTTGGGAGTACGAAAGGTCTTTTTGTAAATGAATAACTGAATTACTTTAGGTTAACATAACCTTTATCTTTACCTTTCCTCTTATTATTTTTAGTGTTTTTTTTTCTAATTTATCAGATTTACTGTTTACTATAGCGCTTACAATTATTCCGTGTCCCCCTTAACTTATAATAATAGTTCTTTTCTTCTGGATATAGTTTATATAGCCAAGCGTTTGCGAACAGCGAAAGTTTACTTTAAAGCATTATGTTCTTGGAAATTTTAAAGAGCGAACAAACATAAAGACTCAACAACGGGTATAAATACATAGCAGCCTTGATACCTAATTGAGAAAAACAAAGTGACATTCTTCGTTTACAAATGCAAGTGAGTAACAGAATTACTACGTTCTCCCTTCCCTCTTACATGTTTAGTTTCTTTATTTTAAGAAGCTCTTACCCAGAGTATGATTTTTTCTACATTAATGAAAACAACTTAAACAATACTTACCTGCCGTCGGGCCATTTTTGTTTGCAATGTTGATAATCTTGTAAACGTCATCTTCAAGGGGAGGAACTTTGGGCTCAGCGCCTGGCGCTAGAAATTGCTCTTGAGGAACGCCGAGCCCATTTTGATTTTCTGAAGGGGAACTTTGCGGCTGTGCATTTTCCTCATACTGATTCGTCTCGCCGTTTGTGGCTTGGCTGTTCATTGAAGCATACCCATTAATACCGTTCTCAGTCTCAGGATTAATGGGGTTGCCATTGTCATCGACAGTAGAGGTTTGATACCCACCTGGGGCACTTATAGCTCCTACTCCCATTAAACCATTATTGCCTCCCTCTTTTGCTTCTGTCTCTGGACCAATATTGATAGCAGTAGCTCCGGCATTTGTACTCTGACCTCCTTGGCCATCTCCTTCTTGACTATTGAATTCCTGTGATTGTTGTGTTGGCTCAGATGGTTCCTTGAGTGCCTCTTCTATTGAAGATGCATATTGAATTCCAGGTGGAGGAGCCATCTTATTGCTACCTCCAAGGGACTGTTCGCTCGCGTAACTGACTGCTCCCTGCCCTAGTTGCCCTGAATCTCCAGTTTGTCGGCCGTCTGCACCAAGCAAGCTTTCGTACGAGTTCGGTGAACCCGCAAGTCCTTGTGACTCCGTAGGTATTCCTTCTGGACCTTGTTGGTCGTCACTTTGTTGTTGCTGTGGCCCCTCTTGTTGTTGTTGAAATTCCTGTGTTTGATCTTGTTGCTGCTGTTGCTGTTCGAAGTCTTGTGGTTGCTGTTGCTGTTCGAAGCCTTGTGATTGCTGCTGCTGCTCGTCCTCCTGCGGCTCTTGTTGTTGAAAACTGGCTTGCTCAAAACCGTTGTGACTTACAGTTTGATCTTGATCGCTTTGCTCTTGATCGCCCTGTTCCTGAGCACCTTGATCTTGTCCTTGACCAGCCTGTTCGCCTTGATATTGTAGTTGTCCGGCGTCCATCAACTGGCTTCCCTGGCCCGCTAGCTCCCCGCCTTGGCTGTCTTGGCTCATGCTCTCCTCGTCCTGTTCTTGTTCTTGAGGTTGTTGAGAATACCCTGCCTGCTGGAACTGAATCGCTTGGCCAAGACTTGAAAGTTGTCCTCCATCCCGTTCACCAGCATCTTCGTTATAATTGCTGTCCGCAAAGTTCGCAGTAGATGGCTGGTTGTTCTCCTGTTGATATCCTGCAGCATCCTGTCCCTGTCCGTCCTGTCCCGTATCATATTGTGATAACGGATTTGTCTCACTTATCATTGCCTGTTGTTGCTGTCCCTCCAGGGAGAATCCTTGATCTCTAACGTCTCCTTGTTGATCGTTTCCCATTACAAAATCTTGCCCACCTCCCATGATTGGTTGATATTCTGAGTCTGACTGCACTGGATTCGTGGATTGAAACAAAGAATATTTCTTAACCATCGTTTTCTTCTTGGCATTTTTCTTCGCATGCGCATCGTTAGGTTTTGTTCTTTTATCCGGTTTGAAATTTGAAATTTTATTTACTAGATGATTCTGTGTCGTGTCGCTCCTAGCGCTGTTTGCCCTGTCCTTAGCAGACGGTTTTGTTGATTTATAACCAGCTTTGCCAATTATGTGTACATCGGGTTTGTTATGAATAGTAAAGTTCGTCTTAAATATTCGTAGTCCCTTCTGTGGGCCATCAGAAAAGGGACCTTCTTGATTATTACCATGTGGAATCTTTTTCCGTTTGGAATGATTTTGTAAGACATCCTTTGTTCTCTGTGAATATGAAACCGAATCGTTTCTCAACCGCTTTACATGATCGTACCTCTTCTGCGTCTTCGTCTTACAAGTTACGTGGAGTATTTCCCGTGTGAGACATAACAAAAGAAGCGGACCAAAATATGGAAAAACTTTCATATTTTGACTACATATCCCCGTTTTGTGTTTAAGCAAGAGACAATAACCCAATTAATAATACAAACAGTTTTCCCTTTAAGCGAGAAATATAGGTAACAGGAAAACAATTCGATTGCCGGTAGTTTTTGTTTGATCTTAATTAAACTCACGTCACCCCCAGCGTTCAACCTGTTGAACTGCTTAATAAGTAAGTTCTGATTGGGCAAAACGATGTTAGAAGGCACTACAAGCCGGTTGTTTTGACTTGCTTCAGTGAGTGCTTGTTGAGGAGTATTTTTATATACTTTGGAAAGAGTTTCCTTTCAATAATAACAATTGCTATTGTTTTAAATATTCCCACCAATTGTTTTTGAATATATCAAAACCTAATCAAAAGCGGTCTTTCGATACAACCTGCATCCAGGATGGAAAATGTTGTCGATTTAACTTTCTTTATTGATCAGAAAGACTACAGTTTTTACGTATAAGAGCATTTTTTTTGTAATCAATAAATCAATGCTTAAACTTCATTTTAAGTAGGTTATGACCCTTTAATTCAAGCTATTTGGGCTATGATTGATTACGATAACGATAATGGTACGGATTTATTTATAAGACATGGTATGAACCAAATCAATCAATGCATGCATTCTTTACTTCACGGGTCAATTTCTCATCTCTCTCATTTTATTGCTTCTGGCTTTTGTTGACAAAAAGAAACTTAAATAGTTGATTAGATAAGTGTTGATGACTAACGAAAAGAGAGAACTTTTACTTTAAACGTACTAGAATCGGAGTTAATCTCGTTGCTAGCAAAGCCTTAGGCTTAGTTACCAACAATAACGAAGTAAAAGCTAAGGAATCACAAATTAAGTTACACCTCAAACTCAGTCCCACAGTGAAACGTCTAACCATTTGTTGGGTTATGTAAAAATATTAATTTTCCTCAACAGATTTAGAACACGCCCTATTTAGAATAACACTATAATGTAGAGATACTGCGAATATCCGTTTCCAACAACAACGTATCATTTTGAGAATCATAGTGTTGAGTATCTTCGAATGTCATTTCTAGTTTAATAACTATCCAAAAAGTTTTAACCCACAAAAAAGACATCTGAATAAACTTTAGAGTATTAAAATTGGCATTTATTTACTTTAAATAATCAAAGAGGCGTAAATTTTGACTCCAGTCTTCGTAATCAATGCATCCACGGCGATTCTGACTTTACGTAGATGAAATGTTCTAATGAATATCAGTTATCTTTGCCATAGAATCTAACGTCTATGTGTTTAACGGCAATGCTGGGAATCCAAGAAGTAACCTAGAAAATTTACGAATTGGCTGGATGAATTGAAAAATGATTCTACGCTATTGGCATTTCTGAACCCAAAATTGGGAAAGGAAATGTTTTAGATTTTAATTCTACCATGTCGGGTTACTCATCTGAATACTTTCGCCGCCTCCGGCTTCTGGTGATGTCGGGCTGTGTGTTAAAGATTGTTGAGTTATAAAATGATATAAAGAACCTGTGAGAAGCCTTATAGGCTTTTTCGATCGGTGCCTTGCACACAATACCTGGCATTTTCATAGGAAGTCTTTTACGATGAATGTTAGTATAGCGTTAGCCATTCGTTTATAAGCCGCGTTATGTAAATTTTTGAACTTAGCCTTTGCTCAAAAGCTGATGCTTTTTTATGAGTTTTACTGTTATTTGTTTTTATCACGAAACCTTATTTATGAGCCAACTCGACGGCATAATCGCCAATCGTCCTGTGTTTACATAAACTGATACAGTTCCTTTGTTTCCCTTCCAAATAAACTGATAAGCTCTCTTCCTCGGCCAACTAAGATTTTAACATTATTGTCTCTACGGGGTACCACTTAACTAAATTTGCCATCCGACTTAAAGCTTGTACACATCATTGGCCAACGGTCCCCCTATACCATCAGCACACGACTCTGATGGTCCGTATGTTTTATAGGTAACTTCATCAGCACCACCAAAACATTGACCGCCGTTTTGAATGGCAAATACCCTGAATCCAAGCCTCTTGGCGACTTCTGCGCACTTGCTAATTGGTTGTTTTCTTTCCTGGTAACTCCCAGCAAGGAGTGGATCGAGTCCCTCCATCACCATCAAAGCTCGCCTAGCTGGATCCTTCCATTCCTTTGTGTCAGCCCAGCACCCCAAGCTGCGGTATTCTGTAACTATGATATCCTCTGTTTGAAAACAAAGCAGCAATGAAAGGAATGTAATTTATTGTAAACACGATTGATGTTACAGTCGGGCGAGACGCACCACATGGCACAAAATTGGATGGCTGAATAATCCGTTTGGCATGGACAACTTTTTGAATCGTTTTTCTAACGATGTTGAATCACCACTCTCAGTTGTCGTCACGGATCATTTTGATCACCCTGGCTACTAAAAATACAATGGCTTTGCCATTTACAAACATGGATGTTTACAATTTCACATCATAACAACAGAGAGGACCACTAAGCCATAAGAGGATCAAAGGCTACCGTCTCACCCTTATCATTCCAGAGGATATCGAAATGCTCTAATTTATTATATACTCAAAGCAGCAGTTGTACGGTAGACAATCAACAAAAATATCATTTCCAGCCATGAAGAAAGCCGTGTTTTTTTTTTTATGTCTGGTACGGTATAGAGCGTTTTCACATGGCTTCTTGACGGCCATGTTGGTGTTCCAAACGAATCCTGTGGGAATTAAACTCTTTCTTATTTACGCGCCTTTTTTTTGTTACGATAAATTAGCATAGATGCTTGGCACTAGCGTGAGAAAACAGCCCGCATTTTGCGACGCCACCACTGGATTCCCTGCGAAATGACGTCTGAGAAACGAGCGCAGAAATTCCATGCTAATGACGCGCACGGGCCGTGCGGTCGTGCCGAGCGGAAATTTGGTCCAACCAATCAGAAAACAAGCACTACTCAGATCTGGATAGTGACGTGTCATCAGAATGAAATTTCTGCGCTCGTTTCTCAGACGTCATTTCGCGGGGAAACCATTGGTAGCGTCGCCAAATGTCGGTTGTTGTCTCAGGCTAGCTTGCCACGTAAGGCATAATTATTTCAATTCTTTACCTGACCACTGTGATCCACTTCTTGTAACAGCGCCGTCCATTGGAAGGGGAATCTCTAGCTTGCTTGGGTGCTGTAACGGGGATAACCCTCGCACAGAATTCTCTGTCGCTGCGTTAAAGGAACATCGATCAACAATTTTCAATGACACCTCGTAGAATTTGCAAAAATTTTTGAAAGCATTTTTAAGGGAAAATATATGACATCTTTGTGAAAGGTCAAAAAAATCATACTTGAACAATGAATGCAATTAGGTGTGTAAAGATTTGGAGGTGCCCGCGGCTGGGGGCAAGATGTCCTAAACGTTGGCAGTCAGAATGAGTTTTATATGGTCTCTTTTCTCTACCGGGCCGCAGTTGTTCGAAAGGTGGATAACGCTATCCACCGGATAAATCACTATCCAGTGGATAGCGCAATTGGTTTCCGTAATGTTTATCCGTTGGATAGTGATTTATCCGGTGGATAGCGCTATCCAACGTTTGAACAACCGGGGCCAGGAAAAAATTCAAGCAGTTTAAAAGACCTGCGCAACGGAGATTTCGATATCACAGTCATTACTTCTTGCTAAAATAGATGAGACTTGTTAGTCAAGGGCCTAGTTATGATGTTTTAGCATTACTCCTCCCTTTTGGTAATGCAAAGGATAAATAGAACTCCAAAGTACTCACGAATACAGGTCCGCTTGCCAGCGTTGCTCATATAATAACCAGGGTTACAGAGGCAAATGTCTCCGCTGATAACGGTGGAATACTGGGGACATTGTTTCCTCTTCGGTTTGACTACAAGATGAACAAATAGAACAATGTACTATGTTATGGCAATACTTTGTTTTATCCTTAGATTATGCATTGATCCAAAAGAGCTGTGTAGTAGACCTTTAGAGTGGTCGATGCTGTTCATTCAGTGTCATTCACTGAACACATGTCCTATATTTCAGCAATTCAAAAAGTCATTAATAATTCATAGTGATAATTGAACTTTTCGTCCAATTTTTTATACCAAAAAATAACCCCAAATCTAAATGTTAGTGCAAGAATGAGTTGATCTATATCAGAGATTTTGAAGCCGTTCAAAAAACTTGCAGTCGTCAGCAGTCGTGTATACGTATAGGTTTAAGAACTCTCGGCTTGGCCTCGAGCTTTTAAACCTGATAATATACTCCTGCTCGTTTTTCAAACAGCACATAACTTCTCGTTCAAAGAATAATACGGTTAAACGGCAGCAGTGCTTTGTCACGAGCAAGTCAATAGGCTACTTCCGAGTTCCAAAAACCCTCACTTTCAAAATAAGGCTAGGTGCACAACCTTTCTTGAGAAAATGAGTTTAATCTGCATGAGAATGAAAAGTGATTTCCATATCAAAGGCTGAGCACCTACCCTCGTTTTGAAACAGAGGCCCGGGGAAACTCGGAAATGGCCAATTAATTCGTATATCTTATTTCTAGAATCCTGTGCACTCTCTTAGGGGCTGTTTACATGGAGTGGGGGCCCAGGTCTAGTGGGGTTGGTTTCTTTTGTTTTCACGCTCTGGGGGACACAAAACAAAAGAAACTTACCCCACTAAACCGGGGTCCCCCACTCCATGTAAACAGTGTCTAAGTATGTGCATGAAAGGTTAGATCCTTAATGTCTTCCTGTCTTTTTACGATAGAACGGACTAACAAATTTTTATATTTTCTCTAGGAATCCATGTTGGATAAGAGTACAAAATACAGGATATACACCAGCAACAGGGGTAAGCTTAGTTGAGGTCACCGTATAAATTCCTAACATGATAAAACGTCCGGAATGTTTTCCTTTTTCTGGTTCCTGGGGTATGTTTCTCGAAAGTCCCGTTGTCTTTTCGGCCCCGGCAAGCTGTTTTAGGTTATCCATGGTTATATCCAAGTACAACGGTTTGATAGATTTGAAAATGATGCAATGAAACTATCAGTAAACGAAAAAAACTTGACTGGTTTGTGAGGTAGGAACCGTGTTAGTATACAACTACTGAGGGTCCCCAATAGGGTTCTTCAATCCCGTAATCCCGACCCAAAGTTTCGTGTAGTCCTGTAATCCCGAAGGTTATATTGGGCATTCTGACTCGAGCGCTACTTTCGAATCCCGAATCTCGCCCGCATTTTGCTTTAAAATCCGGGGTCCCGAGCTTCAAATAAGGGAAATCCCGGATCCCGAAAAACGTATTGGGGACCTTCACTGGTTTTGACTTTAAATTTTGCGTTCGGAACCGAAAAGTTACGGGGACTTTCGAGAAACGGAGCCCTGGTTGACAGAACTCCATTTACCTTTCTTGCAAGTATATCCATCTCCTGTGTACCCTCTTCGGCAATAACACTTTCCATTAATGCATCGAGCGTGAGGATCGCACTCCGCGCACATGTCCACTGCAAGAACAGAAGGATATGATTATACGAAAGCAAAAAAAGAAAATGGAAACGATCTTTTTTAAAAAAAAACTTGGCTAATACTAAAAAACAAACAAACAAACAAAAACAAATCCTGCGATTTTGCGATTTTCGGTAAAGAGATGACGAAGTCCCAGGGATAGGAATAAAGGTACCATGGACGAGAAATTTTAAAAAAGCATGTGCAACAACAACAACAACAACAACAACAATAATAAAAACAAGCAAACAAACAGAAGTTCGACGATTTTGCGGAAAAGAAATAGCGATGTTGCACTGATGTTACAAATTTTCGTTTTAGTCGCCTTACCAGAAATTGCCTTAGTGAAGTTTACTTCGTTTTGGCCCAAGGAAAAATGCAGTTTGGCTTGATCTATACTTGTCCAGCTCAGAACAGAATGTCCTTCACTGAAAAGGTCTTGAACAAGAATAACTTGACACAAAATATATCCAAGTATAACGTTTAAACATAAATTGACATAAATTACGCAAGTCTTACCGTCACAGAAGCGTCCCTTAAAGCGAGGGTTAGGACAGATGCAGTCAAAGTCCTGGTTAACTCCAGTTTCTTTGCATATTCCCCCATTAAGACAAGGATTGGGATGACATGCTGCTTTAGGTGGAGCTGTCATGTAATAACACGAACAAACATTGAAGAAACTGTTACAAATTTATAGCATGAAATATTTGCAGGGTTTTGCTTTACAACTTTTTTTTTTCTAAGTTTTAAATCAGCAAATATTATCCTCCTACGCTCAAATAATTGAATCCGTTATAGGAAGTACGGGAACATAAGTACCTTTTCCACTCAAACAGCCCGTAAGTCTTTACCCATACCATAAATCAAGTACTATTGTGGTACCTGTTGTTGGTGTAGTCTTTTTCTCGCAAAGCCTACCAGAAGTGTTCGGCGGACAGACACAGAAGAAGGTTGATTTTCCTTCAATGCATTGCGCATTATTAAGGCATTTGTTTGGATTGCAACTATTTGCAAGTTGTTGTGGATTCTTGCTAGGTGCGCCTGTAAAAGGTTGAATAAAGTATGAATTAGAACTTAAGCTGGGAGTGCTTTCGCGAATGATAGCAGAAGCTGGAACCAATGAAACGTTTTCTTGTTTAGATCATGAAACTTGGACAGAAGTGAAAGCGGTGTGAAAAATTAAAAAGTTTCTGCTTCGTTATTTCCCTATTTTCTGACGAGTTTTGTTTATTTACATTCCAATGTAATCCAAACCCAAAACCGTTTAACACAACCCTGACGAAGTCAAGGAACTATGACATTTCTGTCAAAACGCCGGCCACCGGTTTGTTTGAATCGTTTGATTGTAACTTAAAAAACACTGCCATGTCGCGAGTTTTAATCCCGGGGGTGTTGCTACGCGTAGGGTGAGATTGGTGTGGGTCCACTCCCTTGTTCCCATGCGAAAGGTTTTTCTTCGGTTATATTATTCCCCCCCCTCTCTCCAGAAACACTAATTCGATCTGAAACGCGCTAAACCTTGTCTGGCAGGTAAAGAAATTACATTTACTTTTTCATGGACTGTAACTATAAAATAATCTGTTTAAATTCCTGTAACTATTCGGTTAATTTCCTTAGATCCCCCATCACCGAATCAATGTTGTTTGTAGTTGAAGAAAGTGACGAGTTAATTTTGGGGGGAGGGAGTTAGGGGTAGGGGCTCTCAGGGGGAAGGGGATAGATATGTCGACTATGCAACAACAACAAACAACAACAAATTTTATTGAAAATTGGAAAATAACTAATTACATTACTTTCCCACCCGCAAATAGCTTATGAACTAATCGAGGCGGGGGGAGCTGAACACAATTTACAAAACAAGATTTATATATAGATGGACTAAATAACAGTGAAGACACTACAATACAGTAAATAGAATTTAAACTAACATAAAACAAGGCATGTACATAACGATTACGAAGAGAGGCTAACCTAAAGTATTAAATAACTTAATAAGACGGGAGACTTCGACATAATCATCTTCTGACCGCAAAAAATTTAGTAATAATTCCTTTATTTTTTTACGAAAGGACGAACGTTTAAGTATTTTAATCGAATACGGAATAGAGTTCCAAATTTGGGCACCGATTCTCGTGAAAAAGGCATACATTTTATCGGTTCTAGAGAACTTAACATAAAACGAGTCGCTAGAGACAGATCTTGTTCTGTAGTTATGAATCTGACTTGTTTTAACGAACTGATTGAGAATACTAACTGGTGCTATCTGTCTGTTGATATCATACAATAAATAGCTACAATCTCTGAAAAATATGCTAGACAGGGGAAGGCAATTTGATTTGAGAAAGAAGGGTACGGCGTGTTCCTTAGACTTACTGAAGTAAATGAGACGTAAGGCCCGTTTTTGTAGAGTTACGATCTTTCTTTGAAATGTCAAGGCACAATTTCCCCAACCACAAATACCATAAGTCAAGTAAGGGACAATTAATGAGTTGTAAACTGAAAGTAAAACACGACGCGGGACATAATGTCGAATTTTAGCTATAATTCCTATCGACTTGCTGATTTTGTGACAGATAGATTCGATGTGGTATTTCCATGAAAGATTTGAATCAATCATTAAGCCAAGATATTTTACATAATCTTTCATTTCAAGGTTTGCGTAGGTGTTAGTCACGGAGTCAAAAATTCTAATCCTAGGTATGAAGGGCATATTCTTTTGCCGGGGACGAAAGATTACAAAATTTGATTTTTTTATGTTCAAGGACAGTTTGTTGGCCTTTAGCCATTCGTTGACGTTGCCAAGCTCGCGATTAACAAGTGTTTCGAGTTCCTTTAGGTTGTTATTTGCAAGTATTATACTAGTATCGTCAGCAAATAGATAAAAGGCAAATAACGAAGAGGACTTGTAAATATCATTGATGTACAGTAGGAATAAGAGTGGTCCGAGGACTGAGCCTTGTGGCACGCCGCACAAGGTCGTTTCAGCCTCAGACACAACATTATTAACTTCCGTAGTTTGCTTCCGATCAGTCAGGTATGATCTGAACCAGGAGTTGATTACACCTCTAATACCATAATTTTCAAGTTTAGCTAACAAAATTTCATGGTTAACAGTATCAAAAGCCTTTTTGAGATCGATGAAAACACCGCACGAAAATTTACCGTTGTCCATGTTTTGGAGAATTGTGTTAACAATATCAAGTACAGCATGCTGAGTACTGTGCTTACTGCGAAAACCGTATTGCTGATCATAGAGAATGTTGCAATCTTTGACAAACTTGGTAACTCTGGAGTACATAAGTTTTTCAAAAATCCTGTTATAAATCGAGAGCAGAGAAATAGGTCGGTAGTTTTCGGGCAGCGTGTCATCTTCGTCCTTAAATATCGGGATAATCTTAGCACACTTTAGTTTAGATGGAAAAATCCCTGAGCAAATAGACTGATTAAAAATCGTGGCTAGAGGTACGGATATGACCCTTTTTGCCAATTTCAGCAGCCTAACTGGAGATGAGTAAAGACCATGGGCCTTGTTGTCTTGCAAAACTGAAATTTCTAAATTGATATCTTCCGGAATAATAGGATCAAAGAAGAAAGTGCGATTAAGTGGCGGATCTAAATAATCATAGAATGTATTTATGGTCTGAGGAATTTTAGAAGCCAGTTTGCTCCCAACAGTGGCGAAATATTTGTTAAGAATATTGCTTATTTCCTTCGGGTCACTAGTTGGAACCTCATTCGGGTTTGAGCGAATAGAGTTAGTTGAGTTGCGCTTGTTTTTCTTTTTACAGTTTCCAATTAGCTCGTTAATTCCTTTCCAAGTTTGACGCATATTACATATGTTGAGATCAAAGAAACTTTGGTAGTAGTTCGCTTTACTTAATCTCGTAAGATAAATGATTTTATTTCTGTATAATTTGTATTTGTCACGGTCTGAGGTATAGAAGAGGTTATTCTTTACCCTGATTGATTTTCTTAAACCCGCAGTCAGCCATGGTTTAGCAAGGAATTTTTGTTTACGATTGGATATACTTCTTAAAGGAGCGTGTTTGTTAATTGTCTTGTTGACGCATTTGTAAAACCTGGAGAACGATTGATTAGCATCGATATGTTTGCAAATATTATTCCAATTAATATTCTGCAAGTCGTCAATGAAAGACTTTGCATTGAAGGTAGAGTAGTCACGAACCTTAGTTTTGTTGTTTGGAAAGAATGGTTTACAGTGCGACGTTAATATGCACATCTGAGAGAAGTGATCTGTTGTATCGGACACGATATTGCCGCTGACCATATTATTCTCTGGATTATTTATGAAAATATTGTCAATTAAAGTTGCTGAATTACCATAGACTCTAGTCGGCTTATCAACCACTGGGAACATTGAAAAACTTTGCATTGTTTGGAGCAAGGTTTGTGTGTAACTACAAGTTTCATATTTTAACAGATCTATGTTGAAGTCTCCCATGAGAAAAATATTTTGTTTTTGACGGCATTGCCGTTCAAGAAAATCTGTCAAGTATTCTAGAAACTCATTAGCGTTATTGTGTTGCCTATAAGTAACACCACATACAGATTTCTTATTGTTAGGCAGATGAAGTTCAATCCATAGGGCTTGATAGCAAGAATTGGAGACTCGTTCAAGGACGCGGTATTTACAATTTTGATCAATGAACAGGCCAACACCACCGGCAGATAAAGGTGTTGGGACCGATTCAAAACAGTATCCTGGTAATTCTGGTACAAAATTAAAACTACATTCACGATCGCATATACGAGTTTCTGTTACACCAATAATAGTAAAACGGAAATTCATTTCACTTAAAACATGATGTTGAAATTCTTCAAAATTTTTCTTTAAGCTACGTATATTTGTATGTAAAAAGGAGATTTTTGATTGCAACTGTTTGCTGTCAATAAACTGCGCAAAGCTGTGTGGGGAATAATATTTTGAGCGTATTTTGTTTGAGGAGAGATTTATATCAGGATCAATATGTTTATCAAGAGAGTTTAGCTGGAATACACTAAGGTCGTAGAGACTACTGAGAGAATCTAGCAATTTTCTAGAAGGTCGATTATCATCAATTAAACTATTAAACTGTGGGTGGGCAGAAGTCAGGACTTTACAGTTATAATATGGTAATTGCGCGAGTAAGGTCTTATTTTCGATCTCGCACTGTTTCTTTGTTTTGTGAGAAGTCATTTTTTATCGTGTACAATAGACATTTTTAGTAAAATCATTCGGGTTTGAGCGAATAGAGTTAGTTGAGTTGCGCTTGTTTTTCTTTTTACAGTTTCCAATTAGCTCGTTAATTCCTTTCCAAGTTTGACGCATATTACATATGTTGAGATCAAAGAAACTTTGGTATGCTAAAAAAGAGGAAGTGATCCAGCAGTTTTGTTAACACTCATTGTATATCGTTTATGATATTAAATAACTTTCGACCATTAATTCACTTACGTGATTTCGGTTTCTCTGGTTCTTTGCATGTTATACCGTCTCCTGTATAAGGTGGCTTGCACTTGCAAATTCCGTTTTCACAAAATGCGTGTTTTTTGTCACATTTGTCGCACTTGTTTTCTTTAAAGAAAAATATGGGAAGAAAAAATAGTCATACTAAATGAGGCAAGGTCATAGCAAGTTAAGTCGAATAATGAAGCTAACTATTGGTATTTGCATCAAATATAACGTACACAGAGAAGAGAGGTATGGCGTCACTTTACCATGGTAGCAAAATTTTCGTATCTCAACAATCTTTCTTGCTAGAGACGGCCGTTTGCATTGTCGAACGATGAAAGGAAAGTATGGCCTATCGTTTTGTCCTGAGTGCAACCATTAACAAGTCATAGACGGCAATTTTTTTCGTTTTTTTCTGCCATATTTGCAGGAACACGGTTTGTTGAGATCCAAAAATTTGGCTACCATGGCAACATGACGTAAAGACTTCTCCTCTCTATTACGTAGCACGTATAACTTGCAAATTTCTGTGAGTATGGTCTGCCTTACCACTGCATGTCGGGCCTTCATAGGAAGTAGGACAAATGCAGGTTATTTCACCATTTTTGTTGTCAAATTCGCATTTTGCGCCATTTTTGCAAGGGTTTCTGTTTACACCATCTTTGGGTTTGCACGCATTATCAACTACAGAAACAAAATATTCATTGGTTAGTACAGTTTGCTCTCTTAAGTGTAGATGTAGTATGTATTTTCATTTCGCGTTCCAAGAAAAAAAATGTCAAAAGCACATTCCGCAAGTAACAGGTACTGGCAGAACGCTCAGCCCTCTAGATCTCTTCAGGGCTTAACCCTTTAAGCCCTAAGAGTGATCAAACATCAAATTTCTCCTTGTAATATTAATGCTTTGTAAAACAGGGTGGTCATGAGAATTAGGGATATGATGACACAAGATGAATTTGCTTGACATTTTATCAATTTCTTCCCACTTCTTCTGTAGGAAATGAATAGGGGCAACAAATGAGAATTCTAATTTTGATCTTAGGGTTTAAAGGGTTAAAGGAGCTGTGTCACGAAGTTTATCAGAATTCAAAACTGAGTGACAGCAGTGCAAATACAAAAGAAGGCACCGATGGACAAACATGAGGAAGATTGAAACCTGCATAATGCATAATAGTTATTCAAAGTTCATTTTCGTGTTTGTAATGTTTGATACAATGCTTGGCAGACGTGTTTTACGCAAAGCTTTGATTTTGTCATTCACAAGTAAGTTCTCAAGTTCAAAAGCCAATAAGGAAAATGGAGGGTAACACTTCACAGAAGTTAATAAAACACAGATACATTCATGCCCCTCATCACACTATAAAAGCATCTAAAAAGTAAAATAAGTATCATAAGAATTCTAACACCATACAAAAAGCTTAAAATACGTTCGAAAAAGGCAAACTTTTCCTGAAATAAAATCTTACTTTAAAGAAGCCTCATATCTTGATCAGTTAAAAATTTCTTGTATAAAGTGCGCTTAAAACCGGCATTTAAGGATATTTTTGTTATGCTTGTATCTAAAGCGTTCCATTCTGTAATTATTAACAAAATTAACAAACAACCATGAAAGAGCCCCTTTAAGGCATAACAGCCATTGCAACACGAAGGTGGTCAGAAGACACCCGACCTGGGTAATATTTTTGTAAAAAGAACAAAGATTATAGACTTACGAAGGCAATTAGTTCCTTCATATGGTTCTGCGCAATTGCATAGTGGAGCATTGTTGATGGTTTCGCATCTTCCGCCGTTATGGCATTGAAAATTGGTGCAGGGATCATACTCTACGAAAAGAGAATTTGGTTTACACTATTAGTAGTAAATTAAACACACATCTTTTTAATGTCAAATTAAAAGTTTTTGTGAAAAGGTTTGAACCCAGGAGTCAACTGACGTGATGCAACTCACTTTGACTCTGAAGATGACTACCGCACAGGTTGTCGAAACGTCAGTCACTGTTATTCAGGACTACGTTCACCCGGACGATCAAACTGAACCTACTTTTAAAAGTTTTTGTTAGTCAGCTGCTCTATGTATAAGTATAGAGCCTTTTCATATGAGGCTGTCCGCAATATTGGTGTCCCAAAACAATGAAACTGCGGCCTTATGAACTAGTCCTATGGACGTCTAAGTCTTTTCTTATGTAAACGGTTTTTTTTTGTCGCAATAAACTTGCATAGATGCTGGCCACTTGAGTGAAAATGCTGGATTTAAAAGTAAGGAAGAACGCATGTCGCACCCTATTTGGCTTCATACCCAGAAGATGAACATTCTCTGAGATTCCAACTTTCAAAACGCAATATCCTGCTGTGATGACTACATTTCTATGTCACAAAAAGATGAATCGGTGGATTAAATGACGAATCTTTGCAGCGAGTTTTCTTTTTTTCTTTTCATCAGTGGTTATGGAAGAAACACCTAATGAAGACAAGTTCGTAGCCACGGATTAAGGAAAAGGGCATGCAAAGGATCGGCGTGGGATCAGTTCATCAGAGAGGTAACTAGAACTGAAAAACTGAAAAAATCTTTTCTGAAAGATTACTGAGACACTTAGTCTGTGTATAACCGTACTCTCCCCTCCCCCGCCCCTCAAAAAAAAATCGTCGAGGTGGAGGAGAGGGGGCAGCTGTACACAGGATATGAGAAACTAAACCTTCACTATTCCTTACCATTACAATATTTTCCATTGTATCCCTTTGCACATTCACACCACCACTCTTTTTTGTCTGGGTCTTCTGTTTCTTCCTCTCGGCATGTGCCGCCATTCAAACACGGGTTTGGATGGCAGAAGGGATTTTCTTGTAAAAGAAAACAATATGAAAAAAAAAAACTTAGAAAACTGACTTCTTCTGGCATTTTCGTACATTTTAAAAGAAACTTTTGGTCATAATCATAAATTTACGGGATAGCGTAGGAAACCAGATTATTTAGTAATAATAATTATAATAATGACTCTATTTTCGCGTCAATGTATTTAGCTTAACATTCAGCTAATTGGGGACACTTTCCTAAGTACTAGCACACTAATTTATTACATGACTTTTAAATTAATGATCTTACCTAGAACTTAAAACTATACATGTAGTGGGATTCATCTGGTTGAATATTAGCAGATTAATCAAATTAAGCTAGATTTTTTTGGCGCAGTTTAAATCAATGGCCATCTAAAAAACACACAATTTATATCTTCGTCTTCAACAATTCGGCCACTGAAACTCAGCCTTTTTATTGCTTTGAAAACATTAAGGTCCCAATATGGTCTTTTCAGCGCTAAATAATCTGGCGTATACGTTTTGTAGACACAAGTTTGGTTTGCTTACTGGTTCGACATGTTTTTCCGTCGCCGGTAAAGCCGGGTCTACAGAAGCATTGGCTGTAAAGACAAACTGCGTGGTGATGACATCCACTGCACTTACTTCCCTGCGATAAATCTTTCAAAGAACACCAGAATTGTAATTAAGTAGTAGTTTTAGATCATTTTACGTTTCTGGGAAACTGCCAACCTACCCCTTCCCTAAGCCAACATTAACACTTTCTTCTCACTTAGGACAAAATATTGGCTTAGGTAGAGGGGTAGGTGTGCAGTTGCGGACGGCTGAAATCGCTAAATGCCCGAAGAGGGGTTCAGCGCCTGGGTTAATTTTTGCTGGGTATGTGCCGCTGGCCTCTAATAACCCCTACCCCATTATAGTCTACTCTGTTGCCAAATACAGACCCCATCTAAGTCACTTTTGGGAAAATGTAATGTTCGTAATCCCACTAAGTAACTTTCTGTTTATGCATCTGCCTTATAAAGCCATTTAACTACGTCATCCTGAAATGAGTTGACACATTGGTTAAACTTGAGAAAAAATCTTCCCATTTTAAAATCCCTACCTACCTGAATTTTCTGATCCCCAAATCCCGAAAATGTGCGATCCCATTCTAGTAACTCTAATGAAAATGCAACCCCATTATAGTCAATCCAGCCGTTAAAACCGTTAAAACGCGACCCCATCCAGCGGCACATCCCCGTTGGCCTATTACTAGGAAGTACCCCCCGGGACTAAATGACGTAATACAAAAGATTGAAAAGACAGTGAACAATACTACACCACAAACCACAAGCGAACCAATACTAGTTTCCACAACCCCCCCCCTCCCCCCAAAAAAAATAAACAACAATTTAGTCAGCAGTGTCGAGAAAAGAGTCTCGCGTATGACTGCTGGGTTGTGCACCATTTTTATGGGCTAACCGGTAGGTTCACGGTTTGGGAACTAACATGGTAAGCAAAATTCTGGACTGATAAATTTCGTCTCGGAATCGCGTTACACAGTTGCACAAATCAATTCCGTTTACCGAAAAAACGGCTACGAAAGCCTAAAACTGGTATAAAGAATGGTTTGAGAAATAGATTACGAATTTCCGGCAGGCATATTTGGGAGATTAAAACACTTTATACAGGGTCAGGTACACCTTCATCTTGTCTGGGTGATGTCCTGTAATATTCAGAGTTAACGTCCGTAGTTTTTGAATTAGACTTAACTCTTACATGAACACTAAGAAAAGTCTTAGTTTTCAATAACAAGGATTTATTAAAATGGCAAATAGTTTGCAATTAAGTTGCGTACAATTATCGGAACTTTTCTTGATGGGTAAAATATTTAACAATAATATAAAGTTTAAACGCTGGATAAGAATAGAAAATGAAACAAACAAAAAAAAAACAGAAACAAAAAAGCAGTCAATTAAAGGGGTGTGCCAGAACAAAAGCTATAGTGAACGAGAACTGTTGATCTGGAATTAAAACTGAAAAGACGTTTTCAAGTAGGGGCGAGTGATGGCACTTATATCAGCATAAATCTCCTCACTCTCCAAAACCTTCAGGAGATACATATGTCCGGTTTAAATAGTTATTTGCTCTGCTCGCACAACTTAGGAGGAACGTTCAGGATTCTTAATTCTGGCACAGTTCTAGACAAAATATAATAATAGGTGATTGTGCTTCGATCTATGGTCATGAAAATTATCTGCAGCTCAAAGTGTTTTATTACGGCTATCTTCACATTATCTGCAGTTCAAAATATGGTATTACAGCTATCTTCACATTATCTGCAGCTCAAAATATGGTATTACAGCTATCTTCACATTATCTGCAGCTCAAAATATGGTATTACGGCTATCTTCACATTATCTGCAGCTCAAAATATGGTATTACGGCTATCTTCACACCATAGCGGATAGCTTTTGCGCCGCCACGAAAGTCTTATAAGATAGGGCTTCTGTTCACACACAAGAACGGTTGTGAAAGTGAATTATCAGGAGCGTGGACTGGAACCCACTGTGACGGAAGTAAATATTCAGGAGGGAGGACTGGAATTTAGTGCACCAAACCCTCTCGGCTAAGCGCGCCAACACGAGGTTCGATGTGTGTGAACGACTTGTGCCGCCCCGGATATTCTTCCCGGTTTAGTGTGATCTTAGCCTTAATGAGAGTAGACCTACAATCATGGATAAAAGTCTTGGAACACTTTTGCGTTTCCGGGGCGTTTTCCAATTCACACAGGCCCAACCCGTCCCCTTACCCCACAAACAGTGTTGGACGCGTGTATCTAGAATTTTTTCCGAGTTTCAACTTTGCATAGGGTGGGGGAGGGAGAACTGCAAGAAAATTTCGAAAAGGATGCACTGTTTTAAGCGGGACCCGAGAAATGACAGAAAACTATGAATATTGCAGTACTGTCCCAAGTACAGTCGTCCAGGATTGTAGTTTGAACGGATGAACGATTCTGCAATTAGTGGTAACTGTTTTTTTACGATAAATGATTTGAATTTTTGTCTTGTCAATGTTGAACGTCCAGTTTAAAAGAGGTATCCATCACCGTCGTAAAATGTAGGTGAACGTTTGACAGTTAATGTAATTTTCCTGAGAAACGCCCTCCTCGTCTTTATGTACAGCGAAAAGTTGTGTAAAGATAGTGGATTCCATTGTTTCCTGTTTGAGACCAGACCCAGACCTTGAGATGTGGGGAGGGGGCGGTCTCCAAAATTTTTTTTTGGCCCTTCGGGCCTCCGTTTCCTCTAAAAATAAGGGGGGCCCCAGCGAGCCCCTCCCCTGGAGCCGCCACCGAGGTTGCAATGGCATTGTCATCTATGCTTTGCATGCCTTGACATTAATTGGCAAGTGTAGGTGTTTATAACGTACTGAACATTAAGGCAATTAAGCCCTAAATTTCTTCAATGTTAATGCCTCAATGCCCTCGAAGTCCCATGAAGTATTATCTACAGTCCTGGTCACCTCAGTACAGTCAAGAACCAGTCGTAGTAAAAAGTACTTGAAAACGGTGATATTCTCAGAAATACAGTTCGCAGTCATCTGTTGTGAGCACTGTCGTGATTGCATCATTATAGATCTGAGTAGACAGTGGTTGAATAAAGTTCTTAGTAGACTGTGCGATCGTAACATTGGGAACATTTGCATTTTCTAAACACTGACATAACTCACGAGAATGAAATTTATTTTTAAGAGAAATAAATGGCTGAACACTAATGTGACTGACCGACTTCACATTTTTCCAGCTACCAGTAAGGGGAGCCTTCTCCCCATTCTGGAAATAATCGAATTCTTAGCTAGTTAGAAACCTTAATTTCAATAGGGTTGCTCTTTTAGTTTTTGTACACATAAAAAACTGCTATCAGTATTGGCTTTTTTTAATGCCAGGCGCAGAGACTCTTAGCTCACTGTACCAACAGCCTTAATCTGTACTCTATTCCTCTGGATGGCGGGTGTACCATCAATTTTGATGGCCTAATGTTATTGTGGCAAAAATTATTCCATAAAGGATTTGCCAATAAAGTTCCAAAGCAAGACTCCATCATCGTCAATAGTGGACTTCATATTTACAGGAACATGACGCGTAAAGAACATAAAACATTGTTTACATACTTGTTTTCTCGCAGCGTGATCCTCCACGTCCCGAGGGACATGCACAAGTAAACTCGATGCCCACGGGTATACAGTGGCCACCAAATAAGCATGGGTTGACTGGGCCGCAAGCAGAATTTGACACAACGACCGCCGGAAATGTTCTTTCTACAAACAAAATTTTAACAACATAATTAAGCATAGAAACGAAGATCAGTCAGTATTAAACTTGCTTACATAGTCTACTTTCATTACAAAAGCCCATAGGAAAAAAATCCCATGTAAAAAAAGAGACAACAGTGACAACAGCATCAACAGCGACGACAGTAACAATGGTGACAACAGCAACAATGCTGACAACAGTAAAAACAGTGACAATAGTGAAAACGGTGACAACAGCGATAACAGTGACAGCAGTAACAACAGTGACAACAGCGAAAACATTGACAACAGCGACCAAGCAACAACGGTGACAAGGGTGACATCAGTGACAACAGCGACAACAGGGACAACAGTGACAATGGTGACAAGGGCGACAAAAGTGACAACAGCAACAACAATAATGACAGTGAAAGGGTTACGACAGTGACAACAGTGACAACGGTGACACCTGTGACAATCGTGGCAACAGTGACTACAGTGACAACAGCGACAACAGTGACAAGGGTGACAGCAGTGACAACTGTGACAACGGTGACAACAGTGACAACAGTGACTACAGTGACAACGGTGACAAGGTTGACAACAGCGACAACGGTGACAGGGGTTACAACAGTCAGAACAGCAACAACAGTGACAATTGTGACAAGGGTGAAAACAGTGAAAACAGCGACAACAGTGACAACGCTGACAACAGTGGGAACAGCGACAACCGCGACAACAGTGACATCGGTGACAAGAGTGACAACAGCGACAACAATGACAAGCATGACGACAGTGACAACGGTGACAAGTGCGCAAATCTCACAACAATGACAACAGTGACAACGGTGACAAGGGTGACAACAGTGACAACAGCGACAACAGTGACAACGGTGTCAAGTAAAACAACAGCGACAACAACGACAACAGTGACAATGGTGACAAGGGTGATAACATTGACAACAGTGACAATGGTGACAAGGGTGACAACAGTGACAACAGCGAAAACAGTGACAACACTAACAACAGCAGCAACAGTGACAATGGTTAAAAGGGGGACAACTGTGACAATAGTGACAAAAGTGATTACGGTGACAAGGGTGACAACAGCGACAACGGTGACAAGTGTGACAACAGTCACAACAGCGACAACAGTGACAACGGTGACAAGGGTGACAACAGCAACAACAGTGACGATGGTGACAAGGGTGACAACAGCGACAACAGTGACAACGGTGACAACAGCGACAACACTGAAAACGGTGACAAGGGAGACAACAGTGACAACAGCGACAACACTGACAACAGCAACAACAGTGACAATGGTGACAACTGTAACAACAGCGAAAACAGTGACAAGGATGACAAAAGCGACAACAGTGACAACGGTGACAAGGATGACAAAAGTAACAACAGCGACAACAGTGACAACGGTGACAAGGGTCAAAACAGCGAAAACAGTGACAAGGGTGACAACAATGACAACAGCGACAACATTGACAACACTGACAAAAGCAACAACAGTTACAATGGTGACAACTGTGACAACAGTGATTACGGTGACAGGGGTGAAAACAGCACAACACTGACAACAGCGACAACACTGACAACCGTGACAAGGGTGACAACAGCGACAACAGTGACAAGCATGACAACACCAACAATAGTGAGAACGGTGTCAAGTTTGACAACTCTGACAATAGTGACAACAGTGACAAGCGTGACAACATCAACAACAGCGACAACGGTGACAAGGGTGATAACAGTGACAACTGTGACAACGGTGACAAGGTTGACAACTGTGACAACAGTGATTACGGTGACGAGGGTTACAAAAGCGACAACAGTGACAGGAGCGAAAACGGTGACAAGTGTGACAACAACGACAACAGTCACAACCGTGACAAGGGTGACAACAGCGACATCAGTGACAACGGTGACAAGGGTGACAACAGCGACAACAGTGACAAGGGTAACAACAGTGACAACAGCGAAAACAGTGACAACAGTGACAACAGCGACAACAGCGACAATGGTGACAAGTGTGACAACAGCAATAACAGTGACAACAACGACGACAGTGACAACAGCGACAACAGTGACAATGGTGACAAGGCTAACAACAGTGACAAGTGTGACAACAGTGACAACAGCGACAACAGTGACAACGGTGACAAGGATGACAACTGCGACAAACGTGACAACGGTGACAAGGGTGACAAGGGTGACAACAGTGACAACAGCGACAACAGTGACAACAGCAACAACAGTGACAATGGTGAAAAGGGTGACAAGAGTGACAAGAGTGACAACGGTGACAAGGGTGACAACAGTGACAACAGTGACAAGGGTGACAACAGTGACAACATTGACAATGGTGACAAGGGTAACAACAGTGACAACGGTGACAAGGATGACCAGAGTGACAAGAGCGACAACAGTGACAACGGTGACAAGGGTGACAACAGCGACAACAGTGACAACACTAACAACAGCAACAACAGTGACAATGGTGGAAAGGGTGACAAGAGTGACAAGAGTGACAACGGTGACAAGGGTGATAAAAGTGACAACATTGACAATGGTGACAAGGGTAACAACAGTGACAACGGTGACAAGGATGACCAGAGTGACAAGAGCGACAAGAGTGACAACGGTGACAAGGGTGACAACAGCGACAACAGTGACAACAGTGACAACACTAACAACAGCAACAACAGTGACAATGGTGAAAAGGGTGACAAGAGTGACAAGAGTGACAACGGTGACAAGGGTGACAAAAGTGACAACATTGACAATGGTGACAAGGGTAACAACAGTGACAACGGTGACAAGGATGACCAGAGTGACAAGAGCGACAACAGTGACAACGGTGACAAGGGTGACAACAGTGACAACAGCGACAACAGTGACAATAGTGACAACAGTTACAACAGTGACAACAAGAACAACAGCGACAATGGTGACAAGTGTGACAACAACGACAACAGTGACAACAGTGACAACACTGACAACAGCAACAACAGTGACAATGGTGAAAAGGGTGACAAGAGTGACAAGAGTGACAACGGTGACAAGGGTGACAACAGTGACAACAGTGACAACGGTGACAAGGGTGACAACAGTGACAATGGTGACAAGGGTGACAACAGTGTAAACAGCGACAACAGTGACAACGTTTACAACAGTGAGAACAGTGACAACGGTGACTAGAGTGACAACAGCGACAACAGTAACAAGCATGACAACAGCGACAATAGTGACAAGGGTGACAACAGCGACAACAGTGACAATGGTGACATGGGTGACAACAGCTACAACAGTGACAACAACAACAACCGCAACAACAGTGACAACGATGACAAGTGGGACAACAGTGACAACAGCGACAACAGTGACAGCGGTGACAAGGGTGACAACAGCGACAACAGTGACAACGGTGACAAGAGTGACAAGAGTGACAACAGCGACAACAGTAACAAGCATGACAACAGCAACAACAGTGACAACGGTGAAAAGGGTGACAAGAGTGACAACAGTTACAATGGTGACAAGGGGGACAACAGTGACAACAGTGACAATGGTGACAAGGGTGACAACAGTGTAAACAGCGACAACAGTGACAACTTTGACAACAGTGACAACAGTGACAACAGTTACAACGGTGACAAGAGTGACTAGAGTGACAACAGCGACAACAGTAACAAGCATGACAACAGCGACAATAGTGACAATGGTGACAAGGGTGCAACAGCGACAACAGTGACAATGGTGACAAGGGTGACAACAGCGACAACAGTGATAACAACAAGAACTGCAACAACAGTGACAACAATAACAAGTGTGACAACAGTGACAACAGTGACAAGGTTGACAACAGTGACAACAGTGACTAGGGTGATAACAGTGACAACAGCGACAACAGTGACAACAGCGACAACAGCGACAACAGCGACAATAGTGACAAGTGTGACAACAGCGACAACAGTGACAACAGCGACGACAGTGACAGCGGTGACAACAGTGACAACAGCAACAACAGTGACAACAGCAACAACAGTGACAAGGGTGACAAGGGTGACAACAGTGACAACAGTGACAACATCAACAACAGCAACAACAGTGACAAGTGGGACAACAGTGACAACAGCGACAACAGTGACAAGGGTGACAACTGTGACAACTGTGAAAACGGTGACAACAGTGACAACAGCAACAACAGTGACAACACTAACAACAGCAACAACAGTGACAAGGGTGACAACAGTGAAAACAGTGATAACAGTGACAACGGTGACAAGGGTGACAACAGTGACACCAGTGACAACAGTGACAACAGGTACAACAGTGACAACGGTGACAACGGTGACAAGGGTGACAACAGGGACAACACTGCCAACAGCAACAACAGTTACGAGGGTGACAACAGTGACAACGGTGACAACAGCGACAACAGTGACAACAGTGACAACAGTGACAACAGCGACAGCGGTGACAAGTGTGACAACAGTGACAACAGCGACAACACTGACAACGTTGACGAAGGTGACAACAGCAACAACAGTGACAAGGGTGGCAATAGTGACAACAGAGACAACAGTGACAAGGGTGACAACAGCGACAAGAGTGAGAACGGTGACAAGGGTGACAACAACGACAACAGTGACAATGGTGACAACTGTGACAACACTGACAACAGCAACAACAGTGACAATGGTGACAAGAGTGACAACAGTGACAACGGTGACAAGGGTGACAACAGTGACAACAGTGACAATGGTGACAAGGGTGACAAGGGTGAGAACAGTGTAAACAGCGACAACAGTGAGAACAGCAACAACAGTGACAATGGTGACAAGAGTGACAACAGCGACAACAGTAACAAGCATGACAACAGCGACAATAGTGAGAACAGTGTCAAGTGTGACAACTCTGACAACAGTGACAACGGTGACAAGTGTGACAACATCAACAACAGCAACAACAGTGACAACGGTGACAAGGGTGAGAACAGCGGCAACAGTGACAACGGTGACAAGAGTCACAACAGTGACAGTGACAACAGCAACAACAGTGACAACGGTGACAAGGGTGACAACTGTGACAACAGTGACAACAGTGATTACGGTGACAATGTTGACAACAGCGACAACAGTGACAACAGCGACAACAGCCAGAACGGTGACAAGTGTGACAACAGCGACAACAGTGACAACGGTGACAAGGTTGACAACAGCGACAACAGTGACAACGGTGACAAGGGTGACAACAGTGTCAACAGCGACATCAGTGACAACAGTGACAACAGCGACAACAGCGACAATAGTGACAAGTGTGACAACAGCGACAACAGTGACAACAGTGACAACAGCGAGAACAGCGATCATGGTGACAAGTGTGACAACAGTGACAACGGTGACAAGGGTGACAATAGTGATAACGGTGCAAAGATGGCAACAGTGACAACAACAAGAAGAGCAACAACAGTGACAACGGCGATGAGGGTGACAACAGTGACAACAGCGACAACGGTTACAATGTTCACAACAGTGACAATAGCGACAACAGTGCAACAGTGACAACAGCGACAACAGTGTCGATGGTGACAACAGCGACAACAGTGACAACGGTGACATTAGTGACAACAGCGACAACAATGACAACTGTGAAATGGGTGACAACAGTGACAACAGCGAAAACGGTGCAGGAGTGACAACAGTGACAACAGCGACAACAGGGACAACATTACGATGACAATGGTGACAACGTTGACAACAGTGACAACAGCGAGAACAGCGACAACAGTGACAATAGGAACAACAGCGACAACGGTGACAATGGTGACGACAGTGACAACAGCGTCAAGAATGACAACAGCGACAACAGTGACAACAGCGACGACGGTGACAAGGTTGACAACAGTGACAACAGCGACAGCAGTGATAACGGTGACAATTGTGACAACAGCGACAACAGTGACAACAGTGACAACAGGATCAACAGTGCTAACAGGGACAATAGTGACAACAGAGACAACAGTGAAAACAGGATTTCCACTGAGAACAGTGACAACAACGACAACAGTTAGAACAGTGAGAAAAGCAACAACAGTAACAACAACGACAACAGTGAGAAAAGCAACAGCAGTGAAATCAGTAACAAGAGGAACAACATTGACAACAGGCACAACAGCGACAACAGCGACAACTCGAATATTTACAAACATATTTTGTGCTTGTCTGACATAACAAACATGCACAAAGGCCGTTGGTATAGGTCATAACTGTCCGTTAGCATTGCATTTTCAGTACAGGCAGAATTTTAAGGCACTATAATTATAAACTTACCATCACAGTTAATTCCTGTGAATCCTGTGGTACAGTAACATGTATATTTAGAGCCGTCATAGATACTGGCGATGCAGGTGGCGGCATTACGGCAAGGATTGCTATCACAGGCAGTTCTAGCTTCACTAACTGCAATGGAAAAGTTATTGAGACATTAATGAGTCCCTAAGGGTCAGTGACACAGAAAGGAGAGAGCCGCAGAAAATATTCGCATGCCGAGGAGAGGGGCATTGACAACTGAGGGTAACCATGATTACTCCTCCCCCCCCCCCCCCCCCCCCCCCCCCCCCCCCCGTCGCCACAAAAAGAAAAAAAAAAAAAAACA